>JAAXYX010001439.1:0-23079 GCA_036851915.1 Ptenothrix huangshanensis | reverse complement strand
CTATATTTTATGAGTGTTACCAATGGAAGAATGGCTTTGCGCCAAATTGGTCTAAATAACACATTAATAAAGTGAATCAATTGGAATGTAGTTTTTGGTTTTCCCTGGATTGCTATTGACATTATTGAAATTCCTGCAAATCCAAAGATGACACACCAAATTCACTTTAGATGAGGCGACTTTCAAACATCCAACTTTCTTGAAAAACTTTGTAAAAATATATTAATAATTTTTAAAAACACAATCAATAGCTAAGCCCACTAGAAAAATGCCTATTCGACTTTTCAAAATTCTGAAACAATGTTGTTGTGACCTGAAAACTTTAAAATAATGCCTTTTCTAGTTCAAAATGCTTTATTTAAACGCATTTTTAAAACGCGATTTTGTTCGTACGTAATATGCGTTTTGTTAGTGTGAAAATGCTGAAATATTTTCTTTTTGGTTCATTTAGAATGCTGAAATCATGCTTTTTTCAGTATTTATAAGTGCTTTGAAAATTACGTTGCATTTTAAGGCTTACAGAAGAATTTTCAACAAAAAGTTTTCAGTTTGGTGTATTGCAGTAACATAAAATCTTACGGGGTGAAAATATGGTCTGAAATTTTAAAATAATGGTTTTTTGGGCTCCAAAATACTAATATAAAGCTTCTAACGCTTTTTGAAAAAAATCGCATTTGTGGTCTAATAGTAAGTATGTAAGTACATATCGTCGTTGAAGAGTGAAAAAGAGCTAAATGCATTATGCCCCGTGCGGAGCATAAAGCATGCTTAACTGATAGCAATACAATTGGTATTCTGCTTAAGGGGCCAGATTCATTTAGCTCTTTTTCACTATTCAAGGACGTTATGTAGGAGTCGGTTGCCCGAAGCTTGAACAACTGATGACCAAAATAGAATAGAAATGCTTGAATAGAAAGACTTTCCCTTTCCCTATTCAACAAGAAAGTGCAGGGTATGGTATGACTATTATATGAATGGTGCAGGGAAACCAAAATTACTTTCGCAAAGGCCAGTGCAAAAGTTCAACCTTTATTTGTGGAAGACGTGGGAAATTCTTACTGTTTCTAAATAAACAACAGCAAAACGCAAAACAATAAAATCTAGCTCTACGTTTGTACTTACTAAACCAAAGTAAGTTGACTTATTTTATAATTGAAAATTTATTCGATTGTGGACGCTTATTCAAAATTGACCTCTTTGGGACGAAAGACTTAAAGCAAAACTCTTTGGGACCGCTTTCTGTCAGAATCACTCACTGCTCTTCACTCGCATCGTCAATCGTGTTTTCCCACGGATTTTTAGATTCATCGTACACCGTAGTTGACTGTCTAATTCACTAATTGACCTTTCAGCCTTTGACCTTTACTCATCGATTACAATTAGAATGTTCAAGGTAAAATATAGTTTATCCAATCTAGTATGCTAAAATTATGGCAGTGGTTTGCGGTGTCCTCTAATTTATTATGTTTTCTATTCATATTCCGTTCTTTTATTTATTTTACTAGGCCTCAGTTCCAAGTACAAGTTCCTACCCTTTCTAATGGTCAACGGTCAAAGGTGATGCAATACACAATACAGATATTCAAGTTCATAATTTCAGCATAAAAAAATAATGACGTCGTTTAGCTTCGGGATGGGAAGGAAGTGCTGCATCAATTGTTCTGCTGACCTGGACTTGTCGGACAGCAATAAGGACATGAAGGACAGGTCGGCGTTCTACACTCTGAATTGCAGCAGCCGTGTCAGGTCACCGTTGAGTCCTGCAACTGTGGAATTGATCCCCGTTCACCACGCCCTCGCCACCATCTTCAACTTTGACACGCTGGAGAAAGTGTCGAGTGTCGGTCAGAGCACTAATAACAACAACACGATGACGTGTGACGACAGGGAGAGGACATTGACGAACAGGAACCAGAAGCAGAGTCAGGAAAATGACGTGACGAGTCAGAATCCCCTGAAGGGTTTCCAGACGGCGGCCTCGACGGTGCCGATCTGCTTCGTGTGCTACTTGGTCCTGAGCGATCTTTACAGAATCTACACCGAGTTCAGTCAGCTGAGGAAGGCCAACTCCTTCCTCGGATCCAAACTCCAAGAGTTGGAGAATTGTCTCAAGGCGCAGCAAAATCGGAGTCAAAATCCAGAACAAAATCACAACCAGAGTCAAATTTATTCGCAGAATCGTAATCTCCCTCGAAAAACTCCCTCAAACCTCAATCACAATTTAAGGACCAAGGGCACTGGGAATGGGAATGGAGTGGGAAATGCGACTGGAACCTCCGGGATTATAATTCCTGACTTGCCTCCCACCCTCCTTTCTCATCCACAGTCAGAAGCAACTCTGGGCCTCAGCAACACTCATAGCATTCCCTTCCAAATTCAGTTACAGGTACTTTTCACTTTTGAATTTGTGCACTGCTCTGATTAATTGCTAATTTTTATATTGATTTCATGTGGTTGCTTGCTTTGACAAGCAGCTTGAAGTTTTTTAAATTTACCCGAAAACGATGCAGTTTTATTTTTTTACACAAAAATTGGTGCACTTGATTAGATGCAGTTGTTTTAAATTTTACATTGGATAAGATCAAGTTTTTTCACACCGACACGAAACAATCCTGCGGGCGCTATTAACTTTAACAGCTGAATAGGAATGAATGGAATTTGACTTTTTTTGTATTTGTAGGGCGCGGATGAGGAAGGAGGGATGGAAATGTCGTCTGCTCCCGACAACCTGTGCTCGTTGCAGTCATCCTCGCCGTTGAACCTGGACGACGACGAGGAGGAGGGACAGGGCGACTTGGTGAAGCTGGAGGTTTACGCGGAGGTGGAGGGCGAGATGGACATGGAGGAGACGGGCGGAGTGACGGAGGACGAGGAGGGCGGAGGAGGCTACGAAGACGAGTCCATGGACCCCATGCCCATCCTCGCCTCCTCCTCCTTCAACTTCAAACCTTCCCCTGTCCAAGTGTCCTTAAGTCATGACGACTACGCCGCTGCTTCCTTGTCCACCACCGCTCTCTCCCATGTCCATGTCCAAGATGACGCCGATGTGGACCCATTAGCCACTCAAAGTAAGCATTTTTCAATTTCAAAGCTATTTCTATTTCCGTATTTTTCTCCAGGTAGAAATAAATTCTTTTGAAATTCATTCAGTAGCGTCCGCAAGACCTGGAAAAAATTTGATCTCATCCAGTGTAAAATTAAAAAAAACTGCGGCTTATCTATTATCGATTATAAAAAAAATTGCGCCTTTTCCGTGTAAATGTTAAAAAACGTTGTTTTTGTGTAAATGTTTTTAAAAAAAGTGGGCCTTTTTCGCATACATTTAAGTAAAACTGGGTCGTTTTAGTGTAAATTTTAATAAATGGATCTTTCCCCTGTAAAAAAACATTTATAAAAAAAAACTCGTCATTTTTGTGCAAAAGAAAAATTGCGCCCCTCTCTTGTAAATTTTAAAAAATTCGTGTAAATGTTAAATGGTGCAGTGTGTTTTTAAAAATCCTTCTCAGGGCTAGGCCTACGTGATCTATGCCTCGTAACAACGCTACTGGATGCTTTAGATATTTTCAGAACGAATGATTTAACTAAAATGAGTAGAATATTCAGTGAAGGTGTATTAAACAATTAATTGTGTACAGGGAATCCTATCGTATTATGTAGTATTTGGTCTGTAGGAGATAAGAACATCGGTATCGGTCATGTCATGGCATGACTCTGGCTCTGGCTTTGGTTTTGGTTTTGTTTTTTTGTCTCTGCCAAATGTCTAATTAATAAAATTGCAATTTCGAAAAGTAAATAAAAAATTGTGGTATTTTTTGCAGATAGGGCGATTGCAATTGAGAGGCAGAGACAAAATCAAAGGCAGAGACAGACACAAAAGCAGAGTCAGAGACAGAGTCAGAATCAAAAGCAGAATCAAAATCAGAGAAGGAAAAATAGAAGTGTAAACGACGACAAGGCAACGTACGTGTGTCCCCACGAGAATTGCTTCTCCAGATTCACCCTCCGGAGTAGTTTACAAAGACACTTTCGAGAGCAGCACACAGAGTGCTCCAAGGAATTCACGTGTCCCTACTGCTCCAAGGATTTCACAAGGGCAAGTTTCGGGAAGAAGCACATGGCCAGGTGTGAGTCCAGAGCGCTCATGGTCAAATATACCAAAGTCGAATCCAAAGGACAAGGACAGGGTCAAAGTCTTGGTCCAGGTCAAGGTCAACTTCAAGGTCAACTTCAATGTCAGGGAGGACGGAGTGACCCTGGCCCTGGCCCTGGCCTGAGCCTTGGCATGGGCGTCGGCCTTGGCGAAGTTATTCTGAATAGTGAATGTGGCACTGAGACTTTTACCATTTCCATTGAGCCTTTGGCAGTGTCTTCGTCGTCGTCGTCGGATCCTTCGTCACTTGTTACCACGGACATCACCTCCGTCACACTTCCGCAACAACTGATCGTTACGCAAGATCAGCAGCAACTTATTGTCACCCAGGATCATGGTCAAGGTCAAGGTCAAGGTCAAGATCAAGGTCAAGATCAGCTGCACGAGGAGGAACAACCTGGTCATGGTCATGCACAGACTAACAGCGATCATAATCATGAACATGACCATGACCATGACCTCAGTCATGACCTTTGTGGTCAAATCATTTCCTAGACGAATCAAAGTGATAGAAACAAAACTGATGTCGTACAATCGCATGGTTGCAGCCTAATGGACTCACATTCCAATTCGAGGCAAGTATGAATAAAAGTGGAAAATATAATCGTAATTTTTTTCTTTATTTTCTTTCTTCAGTTTACTTTTTAAGCGTTGGAGAAGTTACTTCTGATTTTTTTCATCTTTTTACATTAATCGCTGTACCCGCAGGATTTTTTTCGTGTAGGCCTCCAAAAACGTTGAGTCCAATGTAAATGATAAAATAATTCCTCGTTTTCCGTGTTTTAAAAAACCTTCCCCTTTTCGCCTGAAGAAAAAATTTGCGCCTTTTCCGTGTAAATTAAAAAAACTGCATCCATTTTTGCATTTTAAAAAATTGCTTCCATTTTTGTGTTACTTTTTAAAAAAACTCGCGTCCTTTTCGTGCAAATTTGGAACTAAAACAAGTGGGCCTTTTCCTTGTAAAAGTTTAAAAATAACTCCCTCGTTTTCGTGTAAACTTAAAAAAATCGTATTTTGCACGCATCTTCAAAAAGGCAGTTGTATTTTTTGAAATTCCTTGTACGTGGTTCATGTCTAGTTACGGTGCTGATTAATCGTAATTATTATTATTCATAATTTTTTCAGGCTGCAAATTCACTCCTGTCTTCACTGTCATCGTATCGTAATTGCCAATAATATCCGCGTGTCAACGTCAACCCGCAATACCATAAGCAAACTCCAGAATATCCCAGAAAAATGTCAAAGTTCAAGTTACATCCTGTTCTAAAAAATCAAACGTTGTTGATGATGATAATCAAGAAAATAAATTAAAATCATGGCCAACATCAACGAGTTTTAGTGATAGTGTGGATGATAGTGCTAAATACCTGATCCCTACTTTACCAAATGTCAAATCACCTGCTTTACATGTCTACATGAATGTGTTGAATTGGTGACGGTGACGTGTGTACAATTCCTTAATCCCCATTGCATTTTAATTCTGCTTAAGATTAATCATCAGCTCAATCGAATCCTTTGAGTAATAAAAGTAACTGTGGAAGCTGAAATTACCATTCTAATTCAAAATAGAAAATTCTATAGGAAACAAAACAATCAGAGTTGTAATTTAAATTGTCCTAAATAAAATATTTACTAGCCGATGTCGAGGTCGAGTCAGAGTCTGAAACGGAGTCCGTATCGGATTCAAGATCAAAAGCAGTGCCAACCTCAAGCAATGCCAGTCGAAACCGAAACCAAAATCGAATCGCTTATGCTATGCCAACACCAAGTCATGAAAGGGCTCGGGGAAGACCGAGGAAATCCGTGACCGAATTTAAAGTAAGTAATTGACAATCCTACTGCTACTATTTTATGTACTTGTCAGGGGTGTATATTGGTTCTGAATTTTGGGGGTACTGGTACTGTGTAATGTCAAGACGGATTTTTTCCAAACATTTTTTTAAGTCTGCTGTTTCAAGCAAACACTTTTGGAAAAGTGGAAATTTTCCTGTTTAATACGCTTGAAACTGGCGTATTTTTTTCAATTAACACCTTTTGAAACCTACGTAATTTTTCCAAATCACTAATTTTGAACCGTGCGTAATTTTTCCAAATAACACCTTTTGAAACTGCCTTAATAATTTTTAAATAGCACTTTTTTAAACTAGCGTAAGTTTTAATTCGCACTGTTTGAAACTGGCGTAATTATTCCACATAAAACTTTTTGAAACTGGCGTAATTTTTCCACATAAAACTTTTTTGAAATTAACTTGATTTTTTCTATTAATACTTTTTCAAAGGTTCCAATTTTTTCAATCATCACTTTTAAAAAGCGTAGGTTTTTTAAAAATTTCGAGGGGGGAGGTGCTTCAGCACAAAAGCACCCACACTGCTACTTATTCTTGTAATTACTCGTTTCCTTTGAACTAAATACAGTATGATGTCGAAGACTCGAATGACCGAGACCAAAGTCAAGACCAAGAAGGAGATCAAGACTGGCTACCAGACGCACATGCAGAGCTCCTGCCGAACGCGAGAGTTGGGAAGAAAACTGATTCGAATTCGAAAGCTTATTCTCGTACGAAGAAGGACTACGAGTTGGTGTGCAAACTGCCGTCTTATGAGGCAGCGAAGGAGTTCGTGAGGGAGGAGGGCGGTTGGGTTTACCAGAACCGCAAGTCGATGCTGGAAGGAGACAAGATTTACTACAAGTGCAAACAGTCCAAGGGCAAGAACAATTCCAATCCAGAAAAGTGTAAGAGTGGCCTCTACATCCTCATCCCTGATGACCTGGAAGATGTTGATGACCCTGTTACAGAGGGTCAAGCCGAAGGTCAAAGAGTAAAAACTCAACCGGTTGAAATCTACAGAACAACTGTGCCCCATGTGTGCGACAAGGCGAAACAGAGGACGTGGGGATTGTCACCGGACGTGAAGGCTGCTGTAGACAACTTATTCAAAAAAGGTGTCCACACGCCCCGGGTCATTTTAAAAAGGCTCAAGAATCAGGGCATGGAATTAAAACGGACACAAGTGGCCAACTATGTCGCTAGGCTGAGGCAACTCCAGAAAGAGCAATCTACTCAATAAACTCCCCAAAGTTCTCCCCAATAGAAATTTTGTTTTGTTTTTTCCTTTCTTTAAGATTAAGCTTCCAGGTCCTGTCACAACTATTGTAAATGTAATTTTTGGCTGATTGTATTGTGAGTGGAGTGTCAAATGTAATTTGGTTATTAATCCATTTAATACTAATTCCATGTAATTATCAACTATGCAATTTTACAAGCAAATCAACGAATAAAATACGAAGCGAATGTTTGAATTTTTTTTCTTTAAGTTAACAATTAATAATTCCAATTTATTCTACTTTTACTACACCTAATAAGCTAAAGCTTTTATCTCTCGGGAACAGGAACCAGGAAGTTAAAAGATACAGGAAAGGAAAAGGAGAAAAGGACGAGTCGACTTTTTTGATGAGACTTGAAACTCAAATATCTGACGTCCTTGATTTTTCCTTGATCTTGGATCCATTTCGTATGCATATTTCATATCTGAGGACGGTGGCGGTTTGACACAAGACAATTTGAGTTTTTTCGAGCTTATTTTTCAAAAGTTGACACAGAAAGAAAAACTAGCACAGCACAATATGACAAAATCGCAAAATGACAATATTTAACTACCTAATTATATAATTATAATTAGGTAAATAGTTTTAAATCATCAGATGCTATCAAGCAAAGTGTGCTCCCATCACAGCATTCAAGAAAAAGTGAAAGTGTTTAATTTCAAAGGATATCAATTATACGGAGTAATTTGTCTTTCAATTCGGACGTTTGCTCACTCGTTTTACTCTTGAATTTGATTGTTCCGCATCCTTCGTGTTTTATCTTTTAATCCTTAAAGTCATTCGTAATCGTAAGCAGGTTTGCAATTTGCAATAATTTATTACGCATTTAACTTTGACATTGTTTTCAGTACCAGTGTCTTTGTAATAAATTCATTGTCATTTTGATTGCCTTCAAGCGATTCTGGTTCTCTGCAGTTGTAGATTCCTTTTTTGAAAATCATTTTTGATTTTGTTTAGAACATTTTTCTAGCAGCAGACTTCTTTGACATGCACACTGTCTGATCCAGGAAAAAACGAATAAAATTGATTGTCTAAAATAAGTAATTGAGAAATTCCCGATCCCAAAGCCAAATTCCAAACGCTGAAAGTTGTCAGCAGTGAAATATGATTTCTGAAAGTTCTGTATTCTGGGCGTATTGAAAGTAAAAGTTGTGTAAAAAATGTGGTCCTGAAGTCTAAATAAGTCAAAATAAAAACTCTTTAAATTCAACTAATATTCATAAATGCTCCAATCGAATTTTCAAGATCCAGAAATTTTAAAAATCCTTAAACATTGAACTACACAGACTATCAATCTCAAAATCAACAGTTTTTGCGAGTAAGAAATTCTGCACAATTATCACGTTCAACGTTCCTAATCAGTAATCACTAATCGTAAGACCGGTAATTCATAAAGTGTGAAAAATCAATACCAACATCAACTACTAAATACTGCAGTATTGAAATATCTCGTAATAAAATTGTAAATTAGTCCTAAATCTTTACCGAAAAAATAACCAAAGTGTTTGTTCCGGTTCCGGTTCCTTGAATTGTTTCGTTTGTTAATTCTGGAAATGCGGAAAAAAGTATGAATGAAGCAAGAAAATTAAGGAAATCATTGAAAGGAGCAAATATGTATTTGAATTGTTGCATAAACTGTTCAGCTGAGTTAAAAACCCACGGAGCAAGGTCTTCGAATTCTTCGAATGGTGCAGAAGTAACGAAAAATGAAAATGACGGAAAAAATTCTGCATACTACGCACTAAACTGTAGCAGTCGTGTCAAGTCACCGCTGGAACCCGTCACCGTCCAGTCTATTCCCGTTCCTGATGCTCTGGCCACCATTTTCAATTTCAACTTCAGCCCAGGCCAAGACTCTAAGGTCGACGGCTCAAAGGAAAACGCCAAAGTCAACCACCTTGACCTTGACATTGGTTTGGATGTTGATGCTGACGCTGATGCTGATGTTGACGTGGAGAATGACCTCGATGACCATTCCGAGGAATTTAAACATTGCCCTAAGTCCCCGGCCATTTGTTTCGTTTGTTACCTGGTCCTCAGCGACTTGTACCGAGTTTACGTAGAGTTTAGTCAACTGAGGAAAGAAAATTCCTTTTTGGGGTCCAAACTAAAAGGGAAAGAGAAGGATAAAGAGAAATTCCGATTCCAGTCTCCTTATTTCACATCATCCTCCCCTTGCCTTCCAAATAATCAGCGTGTACATTATCAACACAACATTACTCAAGAAAATCAAAATCCAAGTGACGAAGACGGAGTTCCTTCCCCTCTCAAAGTTGAAGTTTGTTTGGAAAGTGACGAAGAGAGTTGCGGAACAAATGAGAATGCAGCTGTTATAACTAAGTTTGAATACGTTCAGGAAGGAGCAACGAATCCATCTCAAGCCCAATCCACCAATGACATTGTCATCAAAGGTACATTCAAAATTCTTTTTATAGCAACTTTAAAAAAATGAAATCGATAAAAATGACAAGATCAGTAGCGTATCTAAGATTATTATTATTAACATTATTAAAACTACAATGCCCTTTTTTTCATTGTATTGTCAATTGTTATTTTTAAGCGCGAAAACGACACAGATTTTTTTTAATTTACACGAAAAAGCCGCAGTTTTTTTTAATTTACACGAAACAGACGCAGTTTTTTTTAAATTGGCCCGAAAATGACTCTTTTTTTTAATTTACACGAAAAAGACGCAGTTTTTTTTAAATTGACCCGAAAATGACTCTTTTTTTTAATTTACACGAAAAGGACGCATTTTTTTGCAAGACGCGGTTTTTTAAAATTTACGCGGATAAGACTCAGTTTTTTTTATAATTTACATGAAATAGGCTCAAAATATTGTTAACTATTTAAATTAACGTTTCATAAGATTCATTCTTTTAAGAAGAACGTTTTTTTCTGACATTCTTTTTGACTCTAGAATCTGAATGTGGCGAATATCGAGAAGAGCAAGTGCAAGTGGAAGACCAAGACGCTGACGCTGAAATTGACGTTGACGAAGACCAAGACCATTACCAAGGTGACAGTTGGATGACGCTCCTCTACGGGCACGAAGATCCAGTTGATATTGATGTACCCTCGTCAAATGAAGCCGAGGTCCAGAGCTTTGAGCATGGCACTAGGAAAAGGTCAAGCAGACTTGCCAAAATAGCGTGTCAACGAAAATCCCAACACGATTGCAATCTCCACAAGGATCAAAGCCCTCAGAAGAAAACAACACCAAGAAAAAAACGAAAGAGACAGGAATTCGAAAGTGGAACCGGAACCGAATCCCGTTCCAATTTCAGAGAGTCTCTTGGGTCTTTGGCTCTTCTACGGGGTCATTTTCTGAACCAGTCTTCCGAATCAGGACCAGGACCAGAACAAGTGTCAGATGCGAATCGTGATCTTGATGCAGACCCTAATTCAAATTCCAATCCGGATCCGGAATCCTTTGCGCTTTCTGGGTCATTGTGTCCCTGTGGCGGGAGCCATGCCCCGTTCAATTGTCAAGGAACGCACTGTGACCACTGCAACAAGGACTACATCAATAAATTTGTTCTGCGGAAGCACATTCGGAGTGTACTCAAAGTGGACGTGTTTCGGTGCGAGGTGCCCCATTGCCTATATGAGTGCTACAGAAAGTCGGATTTCCAAAAACATGTCAGGACTCAGAAGCATCTTCAGGCACATGAACTCTTGTTTTCCACGTCGTCCTGACGGTCACGATCAAGGCCAAGGTGACTGGACAGGGTCAAATCCTCTTGACTCACAATATTGCATTCAAATGGAAAATGAACTTTACTAGATTTACTTACTGATTTAATTAATTACTTCAGTACAATCAATGAGATTAACGGAATGAGAACGAAACAGTATTCTTTTCTAATAATTTTGTGACCAACTAACAATAAGAGGATAAATACGGTAGGGAAAAGTAAGCAATTATTTTAAACTAATTTTGGGAAAGAAAATATGCGAAGAGATTTTTCAGGGTGTATCTCTAGCTATTATAGAATTTAATTCCTGACAAAAATGTTTACTCTTATTACGTAAAAAGTTAAAAGTTTTAGTTACGCATTTTTACCATTTTTCACAAAGTTTTCGTCTGCCAAGCATTAATAATTAATTGTACCTAAATAATTCATAATTTATTTAGTTATTATATTGAGTGTAATTTGACGGTATGGATATGTTGTTTTTATTGTTTGTGTGGTACCTAATTTTGTAATTGTAGTTAATTATAACACACTTCCGATTGCGATCGTGATCGTAATTTTAAAAATGACAGCTGACGTCGAATTTAATAATAGAAATAGAATCGAGAGAAACAGTTGCTTTCATTTATTTTTAGATATTATGGAAATGGAAATCATGATAATGATTACATAATAAGAAATACAATTACATATATTACATAATATGCGTTTTGGTGCGAATGTTTTTACCGAATTTTAAAGGAAATAAAAACGAAACACAATGTCAAATTGTGCATTTCATCTTTTATCTGACGAATTTCATTTCCTTATACTTATATTGGCACTTTATGTATATACCTATGTACATTTTAATTTTAATTTCGTTCTTTATTTTTCATTTTTTTCATCGATACCAAGACTCCTTGAGTCACCGATGATTTTACTCAATGGTTTCTTCCTGAAGGCGGATAGACACGTGGTCATTTGAAATTGTAAGGGCGTATTCGTTCAAATTTTTACATCATGGAATGATGGAAATTCTGCCGAACTGTAAAAAGTAATCCATTAATTGTTGATTGATTAAACCACAAATTAATAATTATTGTTCGTTACCATTTGCTGCAAAGTGCCGCTGAGGGTTAATGCTAATTGGGTAAGGAGAGAGTTTTTCATTTCTTCAAGCATTTTAAGTCAGTTATTGAAAAATCAAGATTGAAGATCGGCAAACAATTCTTTTATGCTAACAAACCACTTTTCGGCAAGGAAAATTCTTTTGACTTAATTAACGAGCTTTTAATTTGCAATTATTGTATTGTAAAAAATTCCTTGGCGGGTAGTTAATTCACAGTTAAAACAAACAATATTTACATGTCAGTCATTGGTCATGAGTGTTTTTCTTTGATGATTTCAGTCCGACCGAATCGTCTTTCCCTCATTCTTCATTGGTAACTACAATTTAAAATCATCGATCATAGCCAGTAATCAGTAACGAAATGCGATGACATTAACTTCACTTTAGTTCCTGCCTGACTTGGGTCTTTTCTCCATCCTCTTTAAATACAAATAGATGGTAAGTAAAATTTCAAAGCCCAAAGTCATTTGCTCACTTGATAATTTCAAAAATCAATTACAAAAATTTGGAAAATCAATTAATTCAAGAAAACAAAAATAAAAGTAACTGTGTTCTTTACAAAGGACAAGGAATTTTCATCAGTGTCGATTAAAATATCCTCCTGAGGTCACTCCTAGGTCAACTCTTGGAAACGACCATCATCATCATGCTCGTATGTGCAAACTTGAATCCCACTGCAGCTCGTCCAATTCTGTCCACCCTCCTGCGCCGAAATTACAACAATAATCTCAGTCACTTTCATCGCGCTGCATTATTGTTCTCATCATCTTTCCATGAACCGAATCGGCTGAGTCGAAGTCACTTCCACAGAAACCAACTAAGAGCATGTCCTTGCCACCAAAGCCATAACCAAAGTCAAAGACAAAATCATAATCATAACGTTTTCACCTCAAATTCAAATTTAAATTCTCCAAATCGTTTCCAGCCGCAAATAATTCGAAGATTTTCGACCTCCTTGCCTCTCTCCAAGAAGCGGAGAGCACTTCGAGAATCCGAGCCCCAGAAAGAAAAGCCTGTGCCAAAGGACTTATCCGTATGGAAAAATATAACGGTGACCCAACTCTCACGAGCCCTTTCCAAGTCCATCGACCAAATCTTCGAGATGATGCTCTACATCCCCAACACTCATCTGTATGACCGACCCTCCAGTCAAATCGACGATATCCAAGTTATCCGTGACATCGTCAAAAAGTTCGGCTTTCGTCCCGTCATCATCCAGGATCCTAGTAAGAACAAGGCGAACCTTTCAGAAGCGAAGAATGAGGAGAAGGATATAACGTGTATGCCTCTTAGAACAGAAGATCTCGGTCCACGTCCCCCTGTGGTTACCATCATGGGTCACGTGGACCATGGCAAAACGACTCTTCTCGATTCCCTCAGACATTCCCAAGTGGCTTCTATGGAGGCTGGAGGAATCACTCAAGCCATCGGCGCCTTTCAAGTTCGAGTCGGAGAAATACAAGGTCAAGGACAAGGCCAAGGTCAAATAGTCACCTTCATAGACACGCCAGGTCACGCAGCCTTCTCAGCGATGCGCAGTCGCGGCTCCCAAGCCACGGACATAGTTGTCCTCGTAGTAGCAGCTGACGACGGTGTGATGGAGCAAACCCGGGAGTCCATCAGAATGGCCAAGGAATCCGGAGTCCCTATCCTCGTAGCAATAAATAAAATCGACAGGAAAGACGCTGATGTGGAGCGCACCAAGAAAATGCTCCTTCAGGAAGGGATTCAACTCGAAGACTTCGGGGGCGACGTCATGTCCGTCCCAGTCTCAGCTCTTCAGGGAACCAACCTAAATCTCCTTGTAGAAGCAATTCTCACAGAGGCCGAACTCCTTTCCCTCCAAAGTGAAAAGAAGGGGTTGGTGGAAGGAGTTGTTTTGGAGTCCCGTGTAGATCATGGAAGAGGGAAATTGTGCTCTGGTCTCGTCCAACGAGGGATGCTCCGAAAAGGATCCATTCTCGTAGCTGGGACAAGTTGGGCCAAAGTTCGTTCGCTGTTTGATGAGAAAGGTCAAATTCTTTCCCAGGCGGGGCCGTCAACTCCCGTCGAGATTATTGGATGGCGACTAAACCTTCCCTCTGCGGGGGACAAGATCTTTGAGGTGGAGTCGGAGAAAAGGGCCAAGGAAATCGTGGATTTTCGACTAGAGCAGAAAATGTCCCAGAAGCAGGAGCAGGATATGGGAAGGATAGAGGAGAAGATGAACGAGTGGCAGGCGGAATATAAAGCCAAGTTGGAGAAGAAGAAGCAGATGGGCTGGTATCGACTTCGAAGGGAGGGGCCGAGAGGGAAGGAGGTTGTGGAGGAGTATGACACATCCCTTCCCTTTCTAAATGTCGTGATTAAGGGAGACACTGATGGGAGTGTGGAGTCATTTCTTGATGTCATTGAGAGTTACGATTGTCAATCGGAATGCAGACTGGAAGTAGTGCATTATGGTGTTGGGGAAGTTTGTGAGACGGACTTGAAATTGGCAGAGACTTTTAAAGCCATCGTGTACGGGTTCAATGTGGGGATGGCGGAGAGGATGGAGAAGGAGTGTGTCAAGAAAGGGATTGAGTTCAGACAGAGCAAGATCATCTACAGACTTGTCGAAGCCCTGAAGAAAGACATTGACTCAAAGTTGCCGCTCAAGGATGTCGAGGAGGTTATTGGAGAGGCCAATGTCCTCGAGGTTTTTATGGTTACTGAGGGCAAGAAGAAGGTTCCTGTGGCAGGGGCAAGGTGTACGAAAGGTGCTTTGAGGAAGGACGGGAGATTTAAATTATTAAGAACGGCGGGGGCGGGGTCAAGTGATCGGGACGGGGAGTGGATCCCAGAGACACTTTTTGATGGGGAGGTGCACTCCATGAGACATTTGAAGAATGAGGTGACCTCCATACAGAAGGATGTTGAGTGTGGTGTTTGCCTCGCGGATTTCGAGGTCATACCGAAGGTCGGGGATACCATAGTGTGCTATAAGGTGGGCAAGGTGACGCAGAAGACGAGCTGGGAGCCCGTCGGATTCTGAACAAGTTCATTTTGTGGCTCCGGAGTTTCATATTGAATTTAGTGACAAATAATTCAGGCTTCCAGTAGAACGCTCAGGCATCGCATCTTTTTATTAAAGACTTTCTCCATACATTGGGGGTATCTGGGGTGGGTGCTTGGGTGCTGAAGCGCCCCCCGAAATTTTGGAAAAATTGAACTTTTTCGAAAGTGTAAACTGAAAAACTGCGCCCTTTCAAAAAAAAGTGTTATTTTAAAAAATTTTACATTTTTAAAAAGTGTTAGTTTAAAAAATTGGGCTTTTTCAAAAAGTGTTAATTTGAAATATTGGACCTTTTTAAAAAGTGCAAATTGAAAACATTGTGCCCTTTCAAAAAAGCTGTAATTTGAAAAAATAGACCTTTCTGAAAAGTGAAAATTGAAATTGTTACACCTTTGCAAAAAGTATTATGTAGAAAATTAAAAAGTTTAATTTGAAAATATTACCCAGCATTCCCCGAAAGTCATCCCCAAGTGCACCCCTGCTATTATATCGTCTATTTAGGGATAGGTGTCCGCGTTGTATCAGAAACCCGTACCCGTGTTCTAAGGAAAATCCGCGTTCTATTCGAATTCGAAGTCTGCCGGCATTTCTGTTACTTACTCAAGTATGTAATTTATTTTTTAATTTTGTGCGATGTATGATTTGAAATGTGACCATTAATTCTTTTGATTTGGGAGCAATTTGGCAAAAAATAAAAAAATGTTTCGGTAAAATGCTCATCATCTAAATCATTTGTTGAAAATATGCTGATTTTTTTTAAATCGTCTTCGAAATCAACGGAGTGGTCACGTTTCATTTCGTTAATACACGATTAGACGGTTAGTTTTGAAAAAAGTGACTAAATGTCATATAGTAACTGCTTTTTTCCAAAGACTGCAGGATCACGAATTTTTAGTCAGCACAGCAGCAAAAAATGTGTACCAAGTTTAATGGAAAATTGCAGATGTTATGTCTGCAAATAAATTTCAATTTTCAAATTGTACTTTAAGTGCGTCATCTATTTCCCAAATACTCGATTTTCAACATTTCTCATATTCCATGTCGTATTTTTGGCCCTGCACCTCTTGAATTTGCGAGGGACACCATTGTAGTAATAGCTTAGTTAAATTTTTGTACATCGCAATTAAAGATTGTTGTAGTTATTCTGTAAATACAAAATCGGATTTTATTGTAATTTGTTTTTGTTCTGTTCATGTTATTGAATAAGGCGCAGAACGTAATTGGAACTAAAGTGGAAATGTGATAATTACAAATAAATGGAGGGTTGTAACGTAACCGTGAAAATAATTGTTCGGGGTGTTCCAACCTTACTTGTCATTTTAATACGCCGTAGCATTGCGTTTTCATTTGCATATTTCACTGGTTTTTTTTTCATTTTTTGATATAACTGATAATATAATTTTTTGTCCTAATTGCTGTCATGGAAGCTATTCTTCTTCATTATCCTAATTTTAATTGCCCATTTCGTTTTTTTTGGAAATAATAATTTTTATTTCAAAAATATGTCAAGGTCAAGTATAGTATCCAAATCCAAAACCTCTATCCATCCGTGTCTTTCCGGTTTCCAGTTCCATATTCCGTCCGTATCCATTTATTCCTAAGTCAAATATCTTTATTTAATAATATTCCTCCGATTTCCATTTATCTGGAAATTAATTCTTTAACATCTAAAATCTAAGATCTCACTCAAGTCACATACACTTAGGAAAACATGTCTATAGGAAAATGGATCAAAATCCTTTTCATCTTTTGGCTCACCCTCATCCAAGTGTTCGCCGCGCCGAAAGTGGATCCTTCAATAGCCAAGACGATAGCTGGTAGTGCTAGCAAAATGGCAAACATAATTGTCTCCTTCGCCTCGACCTCCTCTTCCAAATCCCCCATGAACTTCCTCAAGGAGATTCGAGGTCAAAGTGCATACCCCACAAGAGGATCTCGACTCACAGCTCTGTACAACGCCCAAAAGAAGATTTGCAGCACATCCCAGGCCAAGTTGCAGGAGTTGTTGAATGAGGAAATGAAAACGAGAGCAGCTGCCGCTAGCACAAATCCATTGAGTTTCCATCGACTATGGCTGTCCAACCAGCTCATAGTGTACAACGTGGACGAGGCTCTTCTAACAAAACTGTCTTCACTGGAGGAACTTTCCCTGATCGAGGAGGACAAGGTGCTTCAATATGAGCCGGAGACGAAGGAGAAAAAGGAGATTGATGAGAAGGCTAAGGCTAGACTAAAGACAATGCAAGTAGGGAAGGATCCTTGGGGCATTAGGTCGATGGGGGTGGAGGATATTTGGAAGATGGGGCACAGGGGGAAGGGGATAGTTGTGGGGATAATGGACACCGGAGTCATGAAAAGTCACGAGGCTCTCAAGGATAATTATAGAGCCTCTTACGGGTGGTTCAACCCGCGGAATGTTTCCTCCGTCGAGCCCTACGATCCCATTGGCCTAGGGACGCATGCGGCGGGAATTGTGGTGGGGAAAACTCACGGGATTGGTGTAGCCCCAGAGGCCCAGTGGATTGCTTGCAGAGCCGTTCAGGAAAATTCCCTAATGGCGGTTTCCGACGCACTCCAATGTCTTGAGTGGATGGCCTGCCCAACTCTTCCAGACTTTACGGAGGCCGACTGCTCTAAAGCTCCTCACGTCGTTCTGTCCAGCCATCCAAATTTTCTCCAGGGGACTCAGCCCTCCGCGTCCAACATCAACTTTTTGGACATCCACATTAGAACGATGGTCGCGGAAAATTTTATCCCGATATTCGCCGTAGGAGACAAGGGTCCCGGGTGCTCCACTGTCCAACCCATTGCCAGCCATGTTATGAGCATTGGTGTAGGTTCTGTGGGGGAGACGAATATTCTTTCGGTATTCAGTAGCATCGGACCCACAAAGGAGAATCATATCAAACCTGATATTGCTGCGCCGGGAGAGTTCATTTACTCAGCGTATATTAAGAGCGACGCTTCTTACGAGGTTCGAAGTGGAACTGGGAGTGCGGCTGCGCACATCGCCGGACTTGCCGCTCTTTACTACGCCGGAAATACCGAGATTACTGTGGAGAACTTTGAGTCTGCGCTGTTTAAAGGAGCGCGGCCTCTCGCCGGTTCTAGTCCTGGTGCTGGTGCCGGTGCCGGTGGGAGTTCGTGCGGCGGGATTTCCAGAACAGAGTACCCCAACAATTATGCCGGGTATGGGAGGGCAACGGCCAATATATTCCCTTTCGTTTTAAGGAGTCGAGGATCGAAGGATGGGAATTTATTGGAAGTCACTCTCGTTTTTCTGGTCATAGTTGTGGCGGAATTTATTTATACTAATTAGCAGCACGAATCAACGGAATTTTTTGAAGATGAGGGTGAGGGAGAGATCGAGCTAATAGAAATTGTATGTAAAAAATAAAAATGTGTTATACTTACATATAAATGTTCTACTTTGTTTGTCTGTGCAGGAGATGTGAAGGTTGAGTGTTAGAAATGAAAGATAGGGATCTTAGTGATAAAGTAATAAAGTAAAAATGCATTCAAATGCTACAATTATCGTCATCTGGTGCAGGTCTACCTCGTAAAATTACGTCAATAATTATACACCACTCCAAACCTGACTCTGCCTAATTCCAGCTTCAAACGTCAAGCAGGTTTTTTATGTCTTCGTGTCTTCAAGTNGTGCAGGCGATGTGAAGGTTGAGTGTTAGAAATGAAAGATAGGGATCTTAGTGATAAGACTAAATGATAAAGTAATAAAGTAAAAATGCATATTAAAATGCTACAATTATCGTCATCTGGTGCAGGTGTACCTCGTAAAATTACGTCAATAATTATACACCACTCCAAACCTGACTCTGCCTAATTCCAGCTTCAAACGTCAAGCAGGTTTTTTATGTCTTCGTGTCTTCAATTTACAAGTTTTTGTCTTGCGTCAAATCCAAACCCTGTAACACTTACTTAGGCACATTCATTACGTAAAAATCAAAGCCCATGGTTAGTTTCACCTCATACTCACACTTGACACCATTACCGCACAACTTGGAATAAATCCCTAAAGGAAAAAATAAAATAATTTATAATTTTACTCACAATATATTACATAATTTTGAAAGAAAACTATGGTATTTTTTAAATCCCATAATTTTTAATTTTAAAAAACAAACTAATTATAAAATGAGCGGTAGGGTTCAAATGCAAGTTTGACGGTACAAAAAGCGGAATAGGAATAGGAGATTCCTGATTACGCCAGAGCCAGAGAGAATTTATTGAACACTGGATTCGAATACTTTTTGAGGGTTTTACGTATTGTGGATTGTGTAATTAATACTAGAGCCTAGACCAGACAGCAGAGTACCAGAGAAACGTCAACGTGTCAACGTAGTTGTAGTTAGTCTGAATTTCGAGGGATTCTGAGTAGTGCTATTAAAACGAGTTTTTGCTTTCATCCTCTCGCCATTAAATACATACATAATTACTTGGAATAATCTACATTTTAACCACTCTCCCCATCCTACTCCACTCATTCATCATTGTGATGAGTCACAGTCAGTCTTACTTTTGAATGAATAGCGTGTGGTTTCGCATTTCCATCGAACTTCTTCCTGCGGCTCGTTAGTAAAAACCGTTAAAACCCACGATCACAACGTGGAAACGTTTAGCATTATTTAAATACCTGCTGTGTACAGACACTTCTCTCAAACTTTTTCAGATATTTTTTGCAAATTCATTTCCATCACTCAACGAAACGCATGTTGAGATTGTGTGGAAACGTTTAGCATTATTTAAATACCTGCTGTGTACAGACACTTCTCTCAAACTTTTTCAGATATTTTTTGCAAATTCATTTCCATCACTCAACGAAACGCATGTTGAGATTACGTTAGTTGGATCTTGCCTTTTTCGTCAACCACAGTGGAGTCGTGCCCAATATTTTCTTACGAACATCAACATCTAGTCAAATAATTGGTAAATAACTAATTAAATAATTTCTCATGATCGTACGAATATTTTTGTGTTTTACTTGTTCTTCCGAAGTTGCTTCAATTTTGCATTTATTACTCATTAAGTCATCGCGAAGATTGAATCAAGTGAAGAATCTTTGTGATCGCCGCCATGAAATTATATTTTGCCGCCTTTTCAGAAAAGCAGGAAAGGATTTTAACACTACATGTGCTCCTAGTGTTAGTCAAGGTTGAAATGTGTAAGTGCAATAGAGAAAGTGAATTATCAATAAAAATGGAAACGCGAATAGACAATTTATTTTTGCTCAACAGCAGCATATTCGAGGAGCATTTAAAGAACTATGACTTGGTAATTAACTTTCCCGTCTTTTTATTTCTTCCGTTTTTCATAGTCAGTTTCTTATTGTTAGTTCGTTACGGAAAATGGAAAATGTTATAAATTAATTAGAGACTGATCCCTGGTCTTCGCGCCGAAGATGATTTTGAAAATTGGACTCTTTCGAAGGAACTTAGGAGAGATATGTTTCCCTTCTACATGACTGGTTTCGATAGGAGCAATCATCCAAGTTAGTTTTGATTTTCCTTTCAACCGATTTTCTACAATTACGACGCATTCATCAATCATTAAAACCTTGCATAGAAATCTCCACGCTGAGAAAAGTATTTTTTTCAAATATGTATTAACTTTTTACTATTTTGATTGTGAATTTTGACAATTTTGTGTTAATGCAGTTTGGGTGTTTGACTATGGCAAGAACAATTACTTCAAATACGCGAATGGTGGTCCAAGACTTCAGAAGCTGTTTGACAAATACATGCGGTATATTTGCTACAACGCTTTGAAATCCCACGCACTCAGAAGTACAAAGAAAAAGCCGATTTTCCAACACGTTTTAATCATCGATTTTCAAGGCATTCAGCCGCATGTTCTAGCGAATCCTGAAGGTTTGCCAACAATTTACCTCCTGCAAATAATTATTAATACTAATATTCATTTGTTACTTAATTTCTGTTTCTTCTAAATATCGCAGTTTTGAAACTTCATATACGATGGATTCGGGACTACTTGCGCTTTTCTCAAAGATTTATTTATAAGATGATTGTTCTCAATGGTCAGTCTTGTTTTTCCTTTACATAAAATTGCTTAATTTTCGTTGAAAGCTACTAATTGCTCTGGGCTTTGGCTTTGGTAAAATCATATGGAAAAAATTGTAGATTATGCAGGAAGTGATATCCAACTCGGAAAATATTGTGTTTTGTTTGCAGTAAATCCGGTGTCGGAGTACATCGTGAGTATTAGTCGCTTTTTTGTACGACTCAACTTTGAACGACTTGTCATCTACGGAACGAATAAGGCTTGGTGGGCCAACAAACTCCTGGAAATTATTCCGCCCGAATCTATTCCAGAGAAGTATGGAGGTAACAAAGGATTCAAACCGCTCTATGTCATTGGATGATTACCGTCCCGAATTACTTTTTATAAGACTATATTTAACAATCATTTCGAAATCTGTTTTTATTTTATTTCAAAACTTTAAAATTAATGCTGATGACGCCAAGCGTAATAAAAAATGTTGGGTAGCAAATCTTTGAATGCACTAAATATTATTTGTGCAGTTATATTTTTTATTACTGTTAAAGAATAAAATCTTTTTCTAAAAACGAAACAATTCGGAACATTTGAGCATTTTGGAGAGGTAAAAAATCAATTTGAAGCTACAACTTAATTATTATTAGTGGATGAATGAATGTGTTTCCATGTCGTACAACTTGTCAAACTTGGCGCCACATTTTAAGCACAAATGGTCACTCGTCCTGGGTCTACGAATCCTGACAGGGAGCGTCGGAATTGAGGTTGAGATGAGCGTCGGTTTCTGTGATTTCACAGGTATGAGCAAAAATGATAATTCCTTTAGGTTTTCATTAGGGAGCGGATTTGGATGGGCATGGACAAGGACATGTTGATTTTGATTTTGATTTTGATTTTGAAATTTTGACCGGTTTTCCGTTGGAATATGAAGAAGGACTTGATTTGGTTCCGGGAACGATTCCGGTGTCCAATGAATAAGAATCGTATCCACCTCAAAGGAAATTGAATCTGTAGAAGAAATTGAATCCGGGGAAATTGTTTTGCTTGTACTTGTAACTTTGTTAGTATTTCCTCTAATAGTAAGCTCCAGTCCAGTTGGGCACGAAGCCATTTTCTCTAACTCGATCTTCATTTTAATGCAATTAATACTGGTACTTTATTTTCGAAAAGTTGTTGGTTTCGCGCCTTTAAAGACTATTATTAACTATTATTATTATTTTTAAGGTAATTTTGATTTTGCTGTGAGTAGCATTAATTTATAAATAATGTTTATAAATAACTGTTTCAAACATCCAAACAAAAATGGAGATGAATCCAAACAACAATGCAGTTTGCAGTCGCAGCAAAGGCAAATTAAAATTAAACAATCAATTGGTACATTGAAGAACCATGAAAGTTTACAGTTACAAGTTGACGCTATGACAAAGTCAAAACACCGAATGATGAGAGGAGGAAATTGAAAATAATTGAATTGGGTTAAATTAGTGTTTTCCAGGAATAAATAGGAAATAAGGAACAACAATGGGCTACACATTCTTTGAGGCTGAAATCTTTGGTAAACCAACCAAAGCAAGTTTTTCCAGTTAGTCAAAACATTTGTTCGTTATCCCCAACGCTTAATTGCCTACATACATGCTATCTGTATGCACTGACTAATAGAATGACTAATCTCAAGGGTAATAATCCAAGTTTTGAAGATAAAATGCACTTGCAGCTCCGCACACAATCCATCCGCAATGAGTAATTACATATAATCAGTAGCGTCGGCAAGGGTTATTTTTTTATTTTAGCGGTTACTTAGCTGAGCAGTTCAAAAACAAGTGCTATTCAGAGGCTTGGATGCATTGAGGTTAGAGTCAATCCAGTCAATGTAATGAGAAACGTCGGTATAAACGCTCGGCAATCTTTTGGCTTCTGGCTCACAATCTTTGCAGTAAGAAGCGATGC
>JAAXYX010001438.1:0-23085 GCA_036851915.1 Ptenothrix huangshanensis | reverse complement strand
GAAAATCATTTGATTGATAAATAATTCAGTTTGGCTTCTCCATATACACAGTCAAGGATCCAGGAATACTTCTATGCATCCATCCATCGTCACAGTCATGATATAGTGGCATGGCCATCCATGAGTCTAGGTGATTTAGTGATGTTCGAAGATGATTGGGAATAACATAAAATAAAAAATCAAGAGCACAAGACGAAGAGAAATACGTATGCGAAGAACATGCCTCATATTGATGGTTTGTGTGTCTGTCTGGTTGGTGGTTGTCTGTTGTGAATCCAATCCGAATCAATCCCATCGCATCGGATCCTATCCTATCCAATTCTATTCAATTCAATTGAGTCCAATTTCATTACGTTTCTTTCATCGATAGGTAAAGTGGAGTAAGTAGAGTAGAGTAGAGTCGAGTCGAGTCAAGTAAAGTGCGTGGGATAAGTAAGTGCCTGAGCAAGAGTAGGGCTTGTGTCTGTAGTAAATAGGCATACAGATAATATGTAAGGATTAGGAATAGGGCTAGGACCAGAACTGGAACCTAGATTTGATTCGATTTCTATAATGCTTAGGATCGATGCATGCGATATCGATGATAAAAAATATAGTAAAAGTAATAGTAATATATTATTAGATGAAACCATGCTTGGTGTGGTTGGTCGGTTGGTGATGGTGATTGGTGAGGTTATGTCGATGTCGATCTCGATATCGATGTAACTGTTTCGTTTCGTTTCTTCATTTCTTGGTTCGGTTCCTCCGCCTTTGCCTTTGACTTTCACTCACTCACTTCACTAGTCACTGGTTCCAGTAGGGCTCGGCTTCATGTTTGATATGATGTAATGTGATGACAAGCAAATCAAAATCTACCATCAAACATCATCAGTCAGGTGAATACAGCTTCCTACATACATGCTCCTGTCCAACCAGCTACAGTCTGCGCTTTAGGTATAGAGATAAAGGACCTTGTCGATGAATAGTGTAGGAGGATCGGGATCCGCAATAACAAGAGGAAGCTATAACAAAGTAACAGTTCAACCACAACCATAGGTCATTATTACATTACTATTATTATTAATCAGTATCTCCTGTATTCTGGGTAACCAGATATGCACCAGCAGTCCGAACTAATCATCATCGTCAGTCTTGTTTTCAAAACAATTTTCAACAATAACAAGAAGTCTTTCAAATTAGCCAAAAAACTCCGAGTATAATTTACTCCGTAGTACAACGGTTACAGTATAGAGCACAAAAGAACGACCTACAGATATTTGTACATCAAAATTCTAAATCGAAGCTGGTAAAGAAACAATATAGGTAGTATATGATTGTGATTTTAGAACATTGCTACACTTATTAATGCTGCTTGTATCTTGCTATACACAATTGATTTGAGTTTGTACTACACTACATGGTATTGATATTACATTTTGTAGTTCGTGGCTGGTATAATATCAAATGAGGATAAACACTGATGACTGTCAAAGCCTACCTAGTTCATACAGGTACTTCATATTGTCGATGACTTGGTTCTGCTAACCACAAATAATAGATACAGATATCGACGAGACTTCTTCGATATTAATTCTAAGAAAAGGTAGACCGCCTGCCTACACAACTACCACCCCGCCCGCCCGCCCACAGTTGCCGCCACCGCCTCTCATCTTAAATATCAACTTCTGTCTGTCTATCAATCACAATCAATAAAGGAATCAAAAAATAGAAGATCCCATCATCTCTACCAGAACCAGCCCCTGGACTAGGGCCTGCAACATTCAATTGTAACAACAACTAAACAAAACCATTAAGAGAAGCAATAACAACCGTAAATTTTTAATCTTGCCAGTACTTGTTCTTCCATACTTCACTCTTTCCAGCTTGTCCTTTCACCATTCGTGATTGTAAAAGGATGAAAAGGAATAAAAACTCCATGTTAGATTGCATTGCTCCACATTCTGCGACAATAAGCTTGAAAAGAGGAACTGACATAAAAATCAAACCGATTATCGAATTAGGCTTACGTAGTAGAAAACCGTGAAATCAAAGCTGAATTTGACTATAAAAATATGTAAAGAAAATAAACAAACATAGTTTTTATAAATCCTACCTTCAACGTTGTATCTCTTCCTGTAATTATTATTATTTATTGAATTCTTCCAGTGAGTAAACCAGTCGTGAATCGTAATCTCAGGACCTTTCAGTAAATAATATTCAAACAGTAATAATTGATAATGTTGTCATTGCTTGTTATTTGAACTTCTATAATAATGAAATACAAATCCTAATGATACAAAGAAGACAACCAGACCACACAGTTGACGTCGTTGTGTTGTCGGCTGTCACCTACCTACAGCAGGTATCAAGGATTCAAAGAATCGTCCTCTTCGTCGTCATCGTCATCTTCTTCACATCAGACGTAGCAACTTCCTTTGCAAGTATTTGTTCCAAACCGAAAAGACGTGCACCAGCTCCACATTGTCAGGTAAAGTAATAGGCTAATATTGTGACTGATGTAAGATATAATAATTAATTATTGCGTCTTTTGATCGAGAAGGAGAATTAAATTGGATGTGAATGTGGTACATGAAAATGAAATCAGGTAGAAGGAGAAGCGTCTAATAAAACTAAATTGAAAGACGCTCACTTTCCCACCTTGTGATGTCATCGAACGTCACATTGACGTTGTTTGGCAATATACAGCTTTTAGCAAAGACACCTATAATAGCAAAGCCATGATAATGTCAATGTCAGTAACAATCTGTGGAAGAGAACAAGAGCAAGAACTTCGAACATCATGATACAATATACAATACATATCACCATCCGAGGTCACAGAATTTTTAGCCTTGCTTGACGTACAGCATTTTAAGTTTTATCATCATTTCCCAAGTACCATTTTAGAATTCCGGCCGGGTTGAGAAAGAAAATACAAATGGGCTTGATTCCGACGGTAATTAATCAATCGAATGCAGACACAGGCATGGAATAATCGGTAGGCCATGCAGTGCCAACGTTCAATAGAGCAATTTATAAGTAAACGTAAGCCCATATAGCAATAGTAATTAATATTATCCCTACGCTATTTTAAAGTGAAATAAAGAAGTTTGAAATTATTTGTCAATCTTTTTAAAAGTAACTCATAAATGTTGTATTTTCAGCAACGTTTGCCAATAAGAATTTGTTTTCTTCTAGCTTCTTTCATCTTTCATCTTTCATCTTCGTCTAGAGTGGACATTTTAGCTGCGCTGATGCTAAACAAATACGTTTAATGTTAATGTAAATGTGTTCATTACAAAGTATTCTTACATACAACGTACGGTTATTATTGTTATAAAATTAGTTAAATCTTTATGTTAAAAATTCTTTATTTAATTTTACTTTCTTGATTGATAACTGCAATAGACGCAATAGTTTTCTATACCTTCCTGAACAGATTCCAAAAATTCCTCGCAGAAACCTAGACATTTTAAGCTACTTTTCTTTTTGATCTTGAACATGTTGACACAGCTTTTACTGTTAAGCTTTTCTCCCCTTCTTTGGATGGCTGCATTGGCTTAGCACCGGTATTAAAATAGGGATCCGTATTTACTAAGTGAGTGGTAGGTCTTTCCAATTAATAGCAACATACAACTACTGGGAATTACAGAAAGTCTAATAACCTGGAAAGAGCCGAACAGTAGGTACATATATTATGTAAATACATACATTAAACATCCATGAGGATATTATAATTACCTGTGTCTGTGTGTTCACGGTTTTTCATGACTTAGCTATGACTATGACTATGGCCATGGTTATGTTATGGTTACGCAAGATTTACCCTTGTCATAGTTGGGATATTGTGATATTGTAATTGTAATCGAGCCACATCCAGACCAGCACCAGTAGCCCTTATCATACTACTAGTTTAATAATGGAGGCGACTCTCCTACACGTCATGTCATCATTCATTATTCATAATCAATGTCAGTCGGAGAATAATAGTCTATTTATGCATCTCAACGTGTACCGTATAGTCGTCCCTTCTATTATAATTACCTACTCTACATTTTAAGAGGGCTTTTTTTGGACGAGGGAATACATGGACTTGGACATGGTATCTGTATAATATATTGCACGTTCATTCGCCCATATTATTACTGTTATTGGGTCATTGGTATACACTTGTACATAGTATAATTATATGCCTACACTGGTAGCTTGCGATTACCCGGTATTAAGGATATTGTCATTAGCTAATTCTTTCTGCTAGGAACTAGGCACAGGAGGTTCAAAAGAGCTGCATATAACACTTAGGTAGATAAAGCTTGAGAAAACCTTCCTTCACTGACAATGAAGGCAGTGTTCCTTCACTGACTGACGATGAGTTCCATAGCCAAACCAAAATTCAAATCCAACTTCAAATTCTCAATGCATGTGTGTATGTAGTTGGGCGATTGTAATTGTAATACTGTAATTATTAATCAGGAATTAAGTGGTCATTAGCTAAAACAATTGCCCTATTCTACGCTGGAAGTAGGTACCTTTTCCTACCTACCTGCTCAGTGATAGTAAATATTTGGTGTCCATCTGTTGTCATTGTCACAGCCCTTGTAGATGTCATCAACTAGGCACTACCGATTCGGAGCCACAGTTCTATTGTCATTGTCAGGATTCGTAAAATCCACTGTCAACTGTGAAAGTGAGCTCGTATCATGTGAGTATAACACTGCCGAATAAATTATTCAAATCTGTCTGTTATTGTCCATCTCGATTTCGATTTAGGTTTCAATTTACTTTCCCATTCCTGCGACAAATCCAAATCCAAGTCCAAACACTAAAGTTTCGATGGGGAAACGAAAACGTAGAGAGTATATCCAGTAAAGGGTAAGTAGTTGATTTTGCTTTTGACTTTGACTTCGTCGTTGACTCTGGTTAGTGCGTGTCCTGGTCCCGGTCCCGGATTTTGATAAACGATCCAAAAACTGGTATCCGAATCGGTTCCTCTGCATTGCTATATCTATAGTTTCTGTTATGCTCTGTCTATATGCGTAGATATTTCACTACTCTCTTCCGTCTTTACTCCTCCGCCGCCGCCTGTCATTAAGTATTTATCTGCCGTATTAAGACCATTTAGAATTTAGCCCGTGGTACAAAACGCTGTATTAGTACCTATGTATTAGTCACGTGGATGTAGCAGTTGTAAATACTGGGCGATGGAAATTCAATGAGGGACTAATAATATAGCTATAGTTCATCAATTAGATTTTACATACATCATACATCCCTATTACCATAGAGGCTAGACTGGGATAGGAAGATTACTAATAAAATTATTACTTCGTGTAAGAGAACAACCAGAACCAGAGCTATGCATTTAATTGCATTATTTACCTATGGATTTGTTGGATATGGAACCGAACGGTTTTTCTCAAAATTTACAAATACAGAAATGCTAAATTATACATGATAAATAGACTCTATACCATTGCAACTATAGGTGTGTGTGTAGGTAATTTACTAATGAACTAATATAGGATTATTGCCCAGGTTAATGCTAGTATCTGATGTATCTCTNTTTTTCTCAAAATTTACAAATACAGAAATGCTAAATTATACATGATAAATAGACTCTATACCATTGCAACTATAGGTGTGTGTGTAGGTAATTTACTAATGAACTAATATAGGATTATTGCCCAGGTTAATGCTAGTATCTAATGTATCTCTAGTATTGGACTGGAGATGGAGATCGAGATCAGCGCGAGTCCAATCACCTAATCTAGCGACGATCTCGCTTAATTAATAATAAAGGTAATCATCCTCTAAAAATTCAAAAATTTATGTGCAAGTCCTGTCAACAATCAGTAGCATGTTTCATTTCAATTTTTCTCTCTACATGATTTAGAGTTCAGTTATTCTAGCATTAAAGAAATAGTAAAAAAGAATAAGAACAAGGGCTGTGATTTTTTTGTACTGTGCACTAATCTTCGAGTATTTAAAAATTCAATTCTCACTATCAGTTTACCATAACAGAGGTTGATTTGCTAAACTACCGTGACCAAGCAATTAATTGTTCCATGCATGTATGCAAATTGGGCGCTTAAACGCAGCTGAACCTGAACTGAGTGACGTATATTATGTTTCCATTTTTTTTCATTTTGTTCATTTGTTTGTTTGTAGGAATAGCGAACTGCATTGTCATTACGTATTAGTATGTATTTATATAAAAGTAGCTAATAAACTTGCTACCGAATGGTTGTTGTTGCCATTAATGGCATTACTTTTTCCCCTTAAGATTTTCGAAGTGCAGAGCAAGTGCTAGTGCCTGATTATCATTTAGGATAATCTTTTTAAGCAAGATTCCTATTCTGCAGTTCGTATTTCCTTTTTCAAGTTCAAGTGCAAGGGAAAGACCAAGGAAAGGTGATGCAATTCGATGCGAGACGGCACGGTACCGTGTTAGGTCAAGTCGTTCAGCATTGTAACTAATTGCTTCGCCCATCAATTAGTTAATCAATTACGAAATATATATTATGAATTTACCTATAATTTATTATGTAGGAAAATGAAGAGAAGGTAACCACACTTAGGAATTTTGTAAAGATTATAGTATTTTTATTTGATCAGTATATCCTACAAATTATAATGTGTAATAATTGTAATATCCCTTAAAGATTTCATGCTCGTTTCGTGATGGACACACTCAACTTTCAAACTATACAGATAACATAACATAACAAAGCAGAACATAACATACCATAGCATAACATACATTTTACTTATTTTTAATTATGGGTAATATAATCGACTATACTAATTAATTAATTAATTTTAGTTTCACTGTTCATAACCTTTGACTGTAACATCTTGCTAGATCTTCTCCGTCGTGTGTGGGTACGCATCTTGATTCACAAAATTATAACATTCAATACTACCATCATTCCTCTCATCGTCATTTCCTGAAAAATTATGAATGCAGGTAAGTTGGGAATAAGTATCTATCTTCGTTCTACTTTTACCGAGCAGGAACGAATGACGAAGTTGAAATGATTGACGAAGGATAAGAGTTTTAAGAACGGTGAGGTAAAGGTCAAGGTCGAGGTCGATGTCATCGCCATCGTCATCGTATAACCGTCTCTTCAACGGCAGTTCATTTTTTCATATCGCTAGACATGTGGAGGAAGGAAGGATAAAGGAAGTAGAGAGCTAATATTTATTATGCAGCAATAGTACAGATAATCAATAATGACGATTAACGATGACTGACGATAACAACGACTATAACAGTGATGAGGAAAATACTAAAACTAATAGTCAATAATAGAGTAATATGATTTTGGTCGAATGGTAATACAAATTGTAATTTAGTTTTAAAATCTAAGGTAAGATTAGTCATATTTCTCGTTTCATCTCGATCACCAACACCAACAACAAGAACGAAGCACATTTCGGTTTTTTTGTATTCGATTTGGGTTGAAAATGGAAAAGTTGAAAATATTTCTAGGTAATTAATTAAAGACAAACAAACAGACGAACGTCAAATTGAAACACGAACGAAGAGTTCACTGGAGAAGGTAATCATAATATAATTGTGGGTAACTTGATCATGATCATTATCATTAGTGTTTATATAGTGCACCTATTCCTATCAACTATTGTAGGTAATATTGTAATTGTATTTTTGTAATTGTAATCGTAAGCTAAATAGTAAGCGGCTGATCCCATTTCCATTTGTGGGACGATTTCCAAGTCGTATCCACAACTTGTTTGTCCAGTCCATTTTTCATTTGATTTTCAACACCAAGATAATAAACCGTAGGCAAAGCACAGTCATTTTTTTAATGTGGCACAAAGTCACAGTTCACAGTTGACAAGGTTACGAGGTCACACGTTCAAGTCACTAAACACTGACACCGACTGACGAACTGACACTGAGGATTAATCAACAAAAATCCAGTTCAAAAGGTATTTAATTATATGTAATTAGTTAAATGTATAATGAACAAATTTCCAATTGAACTTTTTTGCTCTCGATTCCGACTTGGAGTTTCAATGGCACCAAAAAATGTGGAAGTTGAAAGCAACTAAAAGACGAAACTGAAGCCGAAACCGAAGATAGGTGATGGATGGAACTGGTAATAATTGGTAATGCTAATGGCAATATAATTAACTATATTCTGATTGTGATCTGATTTCAAATTGATGATTAATTTACTTCCCTAGTATCTGTAAAATTACCATTTTTGTCTGCCTTTGCCATTTGTTTTGTTTGGTTGATGAGAATGATTAAAAACGAAACCATTATTATTATTCCATGAACTGCTCGTTCGGTCAGGATTAAAATACCAATTAAAATTTCACGTGCTTGTTGTTGTTGGTTTACACTCTATAGTAGTTTATACACAAAGGTCAAAGGTAATATATATTATAATATAGGTATATGAATGACGAACAATTACTACAACATCTAAGAATTATACATGTGTAACTTAGCTAAAATAAGAATACTTGCAATTTGCAACCATTCCGTGTTATTCTAAACTAGATATATGTGGCTTAGGCTTATGAGATATATAATTATATCGTAGCTAATTAGCTATATATATATATAGGTATACAGCATTATGTATAATTACTCTTTTTATAATTATCTATTTATACCGCTCGAAAGTCGAAAGAAACTAGACTATGCAGAATAGCCTTAGATCCTATGGATATATATGTAATTGTAGTAGTAGTAGTAATGATGACAGTACAGTACACTTAGATATAATTACGATTATATATGTCTATATATACAAATAAGTACATACATAATACAATAATACGCTCACTGTTCCGTCTTTACATCAAGTACATTACATCTGACATTACATAAATACGTTACATTACGTTACATCCAGTATAAATAAATACACGAAATATTCACACATTTTAATTCACAAAAAATCCAGCTCACACACAGTCTTGTCATTTGATTAAAAATTTTGTCTAAAAAACCGTTTGCAACGACGTCCACGTCAACGTCTGGTCCTTCTCCTCACGGCGATGATCATCGATCGTCATGGTCCTCTCTTTGCCCCGGTCAACTAATGACCACACTGACACCGAACTTGACACAACGACTCACGAATCAACGACGATGACCACGGCTGTGTATTTTTTTTTTTACTTGAATTCACTTTTGTCCCGCATTTGACATTGACATTGACATTTTAATGTAGGTAATCCTCCGTTATGAGGGTATGCATTCAGCTGTTTCCTTTTTCACGTAAGAACTGAACGAAGTCGAGATGGGATGGCAATAGTAATGGCAATGACAATGACAATATCCACGAGGATGGACTGGGGATGGACTTCGATTAGGGTTGGAGTTGGAATTGAATTGTGGTTGATGGTGGGATGGAAAACACGGAGAAAGTGACAGACAGTCAACGAACGCAGACAGTCGACGGATGATACAATATAATTATAAAAACACACTAAACACTAAACATTAAAATTGCGCCTTCATTTTTTTTCAATTTTTTTGGTTTCAAAATTCTTCTATGTATCATGTCTACATATTCTTCGCGACAGCGACAGCATCTTTGGAAGAGGTAGAGTCAGAGTTTTGAAGTTTCCAACGTTGAAAAGTTTTGAAGGGAAAAACGATTATGATTCTACAATTTTGGTTATTATTGTAGGTTAATTACTTCACTAAAAAATAGTCGTTCATCTTTCATCCTCACTATATTGTTTTACATGTTCTAGCTCGTGTTGCTAAAGAGTGATGGATTTCGTAGTAGAATCGACTCGTAGACGTTTCTCGTAGACTGTAAACGTAGACACTAGATTGTAATGGTGATCGTAATCGTAATTATTGTAATCGTAGTTGTATTTGTAAATGTAGTTGTAATTACGTAGTTATAAATTGTAACTAACTAGTTAATATAAATAAAACTTTTTTGTTTAAAAAAAGCCAAAGGATTAAGACAATTGCCAGAATGGATTTCTCAGACTGATTAGTAATAAGAGTAGACAGGTAAATAGATGAGGACCCGGACTCCAATGGATCACCACCCTCCTCGCTGAACTCGTCAACTCCTCGTTCTTCACCACTTCATTCGGATGCTTCTCCAGTTCTTCTGCAATCAATCACAAAAACCGAATCCCGCATTAAATTTCAATTTTTAAAATTCCCGGTTCTCCCTTTCATTCACAATTGCTTAGAATTTATTATACTCATTTGCATTCTAAATTTTAAATCTAAATACAGAGATTGCAGTCTCATCATTATAATTTAATCTTCAATGCAACGAACTATTTTTTCTATTTATCTTTTCCTCCCATTAGAAACTCTTAATCATTCTTATCCTACTTGTGCCAGGTAGATGCACAAAACTACTGCAATGCTACATGAAACCCCAAACCAAAAGGAACTTTCCTTTCGTCTCCACTCTTCTGCTTTGATTTAATTAAAGCAAAATTCCACGATTTACACCTTTGTAATTCCATATGCAGTCCTACTCCCTTTTTATTTCCCACAACAAAACATCCAGGCGGAAGAAAAATTCTTGGCTTTGGTTTTGGTTTTGAATTTGACTTTGGTTGTGACTCTTTGGATTGCTTTCTTTTGCCTCGACCGAGAGACGTAGACCTTCCATAAAATTTTATCTCTCCGAGAGTTAAAAAAACTCGAGAAAACTCATTAAACTTCAGGAATTACCAAGTACGAATTAGGTATTCATCTCTATTTGCTTTCCCTTGCTGTAATTGCATACGGAGCAATGTACCTGTAGCTATACATATGCTTGCTTATACGGAGGGAAAGAGGGCGACTTAAATTCTAGAGTAAACCAATTATTGTTAGCGCTAACCATCTACACATACATATACATACACTATACCTTCCTACCTATATGCACACTTAAGTAGAAACTAGCACGAGCATAAGAGGTGGAGTACAAACAGGAGCAAAGTCCCAAGCACAAGCTAACATGTAAGTCAAGAGCAAAAGCAAGGAAGTATTTAGGTAATGAATATTATATACCTATTTACCTACCTTACATACATACATGCTCCTATTCAATTTAATTCCAGATCCAACAACCAAGTACCTATATATAGTCGACTCTTGCATAGGTATATAATCATAGTCACAGTAGTCACACATACATATATAGCAAGACATACCAGGGGCGTACCTGGGTCTCAATTTCGGGGGATGCAGTGTAATGTTAAAACGATGTTTTTCTAAAAAAATGCCTATGCTCTTTCTTTAAAACGTCTCATTTTTCAAGTACATGTTTTTTGAAAAAGTATCGTTTTTATATAAATTCATGTTTTCAACGGATTACGTGGTTCACTTTTTATTTTATTTAAAATAAGCGCAAGCTTTCGGTCCTCAAGCAGAGACCTTCATCAGGCAATATTCAAAGATTGAATCGTTTTTATAATTAATACGTTTTGAAAGAGTGTATTTTTTCCAACTAGCGCTTTAAAAATTCTCATTCCTCTCCCAGCTAACACATTTTTAAAAAGTCTCATTTTCCCAACTACCACATTTTGAAAGGGCGTAATTTTTTCAATTTAAACTTTTTGAAAAGACTTATTTTTTCAATAAACACTTTTTGAAAAGACTTATTTTTTCAATAAACACTTTTTGAAAGGACTTATATTTTAAATGAACACTTTTTAGAAAAGTCTAATTTTTCCAACATTCCAGGGGCGCTCCATTACCTAAGCATCCACCCCAGGTGCGCCCCTGCGGCATAGATTGTAACATTAAAACACGAGTCTCTGTCTGTATTTTCTAATTCTTGAAAAGACAAGAAATAAGGAAGGAGGGAAACGGAAGGGGTATTGACTCTAGAAGACATGCAAGGTAAGGGAATGCAATGGGTCCCAATGCTTTGCATTGCAAGTGCAAGAGTAGAGGAATAAAGGCAAATGCTACAGATATGTATAGCTATCTAACAGCAGCACAGTGGCAGGCAAGCCAGAAGAGACGGGAGGAGAAAATCATTTGCCACCATTTTATTTGCATTCTTAAGGAAGATTATTTGAAGGAGAAGCTAAAAAGAATACCAGTGGATTGCGTGATACTTGGTTCTAGAGCTTAAATGGAAACGGTCGTACATAATCTAATGAGACACTCTAAGAGAAAAACAGTGAAAAGATTGGCCCAGTGAGATTGGGAAGTGGAGAAAAATCTGTTTCTTTGGACGCTGATTTCAATTAAAATGTCCCATAAAACATTCGTAAGATTCCTTCTTCCTTCCTCTACTCGGTCTTATGTACACCTTCCTATGTCTCTAGCAACACTATGCTGAAGCGTCTATATATAAAGTCCATTGCATTGAAAAGAGGGAGAGCTTATCTAAAATCGGAATCGGAAAAAGATTCCAGATCCAAATCCGAATCCAAGGCCAACAAAATTAGCACAATTCCCCCACACTTCTTTGCCATTCTTTTAACTTTTGTTTGTCTGCTGGAGTCTGGATTGGATGTGAATGTGAATGTGGAGGTAGCTTCTTTCTCCACGGAGACAAACTTAAGACGGTTAGTTGCAAGTTGCTTTAATAATGCGACCGTTGTCACACGCAGAGTTGGGTTGGAAGTGGAAGCAGTCAGTGTATAGTAAGTCTTGGAGACACACGCACAGAGACAGAGAGAGAGAGAAAGAGAGAGGGAAAGTGGAACTAAGGTGGGTCGACAGGTAGACGAGAAGGAAAGGCTCCAGAATGGGTGGAAAGCTCTGGTATGTAATTACTGGAATTCGGGAAGAATGCGATGTCACAGTTTTTCAACTCATGAAGTAGTTAACTGTTAACTTTATTCCCGCATCCTGCTCAACTCCGGTTCAGAGCAGGGAAGAACCTTCATCGAGGGCACAGTGGTTGTTGCTGCTATACTTAATCATATCAAATCGCCTTACGTATCGCATTAGCACATCAAAACTCAAAACTCGCATTCTCACTTTCTCTCACACTCTCAAATCAACTACGAGAGTGGCAACTTTTTCAGGATACTTATCATGTAGACTCAAGATAGTTGCCTTCTTTAGTATTTCTTTTAAGGTCGTGGTATGGTTGCCGGCTTATTGCCAACCCCACAACTGCCACTTCGCAACTGCCGTACGGACAAATACCCTCGAGGACAACTGCCACTTTCCAATGCTAAGCTCAATGCTAAGTTTATTACAATGTTAAGTTCACTCTAATACTAATTCTCATGCTAGCTCATTCTAATAATTACTACATCCATATATTCATTTCAAAATGCTAAGTTTAATGCTCAGTGTCATGCTCAGTATCAATTCTAAGTCACGTGCATAGTAGCATAGCATAGAACTTAGTATTAAACTTAGCATATGATTTTTGCCATTTTCTAAAAAGATTTTTTGAAATAATTGCCATATCATTTGCATTTACGTTTACCACAAGCTTGCAATTACAACTTTTTGCTTGAACACAGTGAAACTAAATCCTTTTGCACCATGTCACACTGTATCAATAAATAGCTCACCTTGTTAAATGTAGCAAAATTTTTGAAAACCAAATCATACCGATTTTACTGCAGGTGCAATTACTTTACACCGATTTCAATAAAATAACTATGTACATCTACCACAACAAAAAGCACAATGTACAAAATTACGACTACGCTCCAGCTCCATTTCCAAAACATTCCTTACGAGTTTGCACTTACATATGCGTTTGCGAGAAAAGATAATTCCCCCATGAAAACTAGGCAGTGGAAAGATTGCATATTTTGCATCCTCCAGAAAAAATGCCATTTATAATAATTACCCCAGTGACTGTGTAAAGCATGGTGAAAAGATAACCTTTGGAAAGCAATGTCTTAATGTCCGCACCCGCCTCGACATAATTAATTTCACGAGTCAAGATAAATGTGTGTGCCTTGTCTTCTCTCCACCTAACAGTCTCACAGTTACACTGTACGAGGAAGGAAAGCAAGTTTATTCTGGTGACACTCAACAAAGTATTTCACTTTTAAATGTAATCACTCCACATCCACCACTATATGTACTATGGCTACACTCTATAGCTTACCAACACCAAAACCAACCTGAAACTTCGCCACACACATTTCTACTGCTCCGAACTACATACATCGCACCGGAGATTCATAGCCCATCATAACATCTGTATATTGCTATGCTGCACTATAGCTATAGCTTATACAGTATATATATATACACAGAGAGAGAGAGCAACTATGGCCCCTCCTCTTAAATGGTTTGCCAAAAGCTAAATGAAATTACCCTCAAACTATTAAGTAGCATGTTAGTCACCCAAACTTGTCTTTGTTCCACATAAAATACGCTTCTCATTCCACAAACTCAATTCTGGGAAACACTGAGGCGAAATTAGGACGACTATGGCCCAGGAAGGATTTCAATTACAGGCGGAAAAACGAGGGAAAATGTCGAATCAAAAATGTAGGTGGCTCGTGGACTTGATTCATTTACAAATTGTACACCAAGTCATACTATTCCTGCCTAAATGGAAACTCAGCATCAACGTCTACGTCAATGTCAACGCACCTCTAATAACGTCCAAGAATAATACCACTACACTAATCGTAAATACATACCTATCTACCTCACACAGAAAGCCACTGCTCTCAGAGCCACCAAACAGGACACCATCATCATCTAATTATGCTCCGCTCAAGACGGCATATTATATGTACCACTACACTAATCGTAAATACATACCTATCTACCTCACACAGAAAGCCACTGCTCTCAGAGCCACCAAACAGGACACCATCATCATCTAATTATGCTCCGCTCAAGACGGCACTTCCCATCAATATTCACACTGAGCAGGATATCATATTACAATGCAAAACAATTACGCCAAAGTGCTTTCCACTCACACAGAGCTAAATCAGAAACGACCTTTAAAAGCAAAACATTTTTAGCACTGGCGAACCTTTGCCCTGCCTTATGTTTCCCCCGGACTATATACATACCTACCTACATGCATTAAGGAAACAACTGTAACAACACCACGATAGACAAGAAAAAGAAATCTTGGGGTACCAGAAAAGCAGAAATATGAAGGGATAATAATAAAATAATAGAGAGAAAGACGGAAAGAAAGGATTCCAAGCCACGAGTGAAAAATGACTGTGTAGAAAGAAAGAAATGCTAAAATAAATGGAAATTGTAATACCATGTAATATCATCGTGACATGGATGCCTTGCTGTCCGCCAACAAGCCGGTAAACAACTCAGAAGAAAAACGAGAACCAAAGCCAAAACCATCGAAGCAAACAAGCAAACAAATACACAAACAAACAACTCAGGGTTTTCCAATAGCGATGGATTCCATTCCGATTTCGATTTTCTAAAGCTAAACCAAAACCATAAGAAAACTATAAGGAGTCTTTTCTCAAGTTTGAGCTTTCAACAATTCCTTTCGAGAGAATGGAAATACCTACTATTAATAGCCATCAAAATGCAAAGGTAAAGACAGGGAAGGAGCGAAACTAGGAATGACAGTTGAGCTGCAAGATTTTGACAAAAGTTGACAAGCCTGGGCATAATTTATCAATCTATCATCCATCCATCCATATCTGTACAAAGAACGAGAGGGAGAGAGAAAGAGAGTCTCAGCTTGTTGGTTTTAAGACACCAAAGTGAAGACTGAGTCAACTGGATTTCACAATAGTAAAGATGCGAGAGTTGCTGGTTCTGGTGTAAATATGAAAATTGAAAATGAATGGAAAAACGATGATGGAAAATAAAGTTGAGGAAAGAAAGAAGAGCGAATGCATGTAGTCAGTGCATTATAAGGACGGATGGCGGAGATAGGTGGAGAAGAGACTTGGAAAAAATGACATTTGCTGAGATAAATTGGACAGGAGTAGTGGTTGTAGGAAGAAGGAGTGAGTGAGTGAGTGTGAGTGGAAGGGAAGGAGTAAAACGCTTTTATAGATTCCACCGTTGAATAAATAACAAGCTACTAAATTATTAAGTGAGCGAGCAATTCTCGACTCACTCCATCGCTCACTTAACCATCCAACAAACGAAATACACACGCTACCCCAACCTCCACGCATGTATCATTATACCTACATACATAGGCATACCTATAAGTATAGCCTAGAAAAACTTGAGTTTCGTAGTAAAAAAAAATACACGGTGCATTATAGAGGCCAGAATAGAATGGAGAGTCCCACTGTACGTCAATCCTTCAAAGTTGATCCGAATAATCACAGGTACCATCACCATATATTCATGACACACTGTATACAACCTCTCGCTTTTTGAACTCCGTGCACTGCACTGCACTCGGTAGTCGGTTCTTATCCTGTCCTGGCTTCCCAATGCATTAGTATGCTAACCGAAAAAATTGTGTAAGACAGTGCTTTCCTTATGGTTCTGCTGGTCCGGGTTCTAAATCTAAATCTACATGACTACTATGGGCAGATAAAACGGACAAACGAGTTGTTCTCCTTCTACTCCTACAGTGTCATTTCAAAATAAAGGAAGTAGGTATGTACCTATGTGCACACTGCAAAGTCTTCTCTTATTACTACGTGGTTGTTACACATGTAAAGTGTGTATTGCTATGTGCAATTTATTTTGCCAAGTCTGTTCCAGACGGTAATGTAATTCTAGGATGTGTAGTCGAGTTGGAATGATTGCACTGTACTGAATATGCATAATGCGAAGGGAAGCTTCTGAAGTTAATTTATTCTAAATTGCGCCATTTTTGCTTTCTTTCAATGTACGCATCTACATAGGGAGATACCTATGTGAGTACAGGAAAAACAGTTATGCTCCCAAGATAAGATCAAAAAGTTGTAAATTATTGCACCTTTTTCGTTTTTTGAAATCGTTAAATTGAAAGTTTTGCTCTTTTTCGAAAAGTTTAAACTTTTTAAAGTTGTTGAAAAAAGTGATAAAATGTGCTTTAAAGGTTTCAAAAATGGGCAAATAGAAATGTTTGCTCGTTGCAGAAAATTTTTAAATTGCGGTTTTTATGCTTTTTGAAATTGTTAAACGCATTTTATTCTTTATGGAAAAGATGTAAATTTATTTTTTGGTCTTTTGAAAACGATGAGAAATTTTTTTAAAAGGTTTCGAAAAAGACGTAAACAGCAATTTTTGCTCTTTGCAGAAAACGAATAGGTTGGAGCTTATGACTGCCATGTAAAAAGTTTAATGAGAACGTTTTACACTTTTTAGAAAAGGTGTACATAGAGTTTTTTGAATTTTCCTAAAGACAAGAAATAAATATTTTGCACAATTTTAAAATGGGATGTAAGTAGGGTACGCTTTTGGGAATACGCTCAATTAGTACTTGTTTGAACTTTTTGAAAGAGTGCAAATACAACTTTTTGCACTTCAAAAGAGATACTGACTTTTCGTTTATTTCATAAACAGGCTACCTAAAATGCTTTATAAATGTATTTTAAAAAAAGTGAATATATGACGTTTTGCAATTTTTTTAAAGATTACAGATTTTGTATTTTGCTGTTTCGTGCTTCCAGCAAGAGCAACTATGAGTGTGTTGTAAAATCCTTTGCCGCAGTCTATTTTCCCATAAGTATTGTAGATGCCCCCACTCTGCCTGTGTAAAAAAGCACTGTCTTTTTTCACCGTACGCCGGCACTTACTACTGTTAACACGTAATATGAATTGTGCATTGCATTGTTGTACTCGCGCACGTATTTCTTTTCTTCTCCTGCCACCGCTTTCTCATTCCACGGCTTTGCTACTGTGGACTCTTTACTGCCATTATGTTCCCACTCTTGCTTCAACCTGCAATTCCAACTTGCCATCTGCATTCCCATTTCCCATCAGCTCAGCATTTCCAACCAAATTCTCAAACACTCAAACACTCAAATGCTAAAATAGTGAGAAGGCGAAAAAGCGAAAGGCTTAAACCAGCTCAACTTTTCCACATTTCTTCCCCCTTCGCCTTTGACTTTGACAAGTACCTTCCTAGACCATGATACGAGCTTCTAAGCGAGCAATTGCAGTTTCAAGCTCGACTACCGTGGGGACTGCGAGCATTTACTTTCTTTTAAAATTCCTTGCATCTTCACCTTGTGGAAATGAGAGGAAATGAGCGGGAGGGAAAAACTACAGCTAAAAATAGCTCAGAATATAAATATGAATTGCGACAAGGAATGCAACTCTACGCAGAGTGCGACTGCAAGCACAACAGTCACAAATAAAACTTGTGAAAACAACTCTGAACTTGAATTGCCCTTTTTCTCTTTCCTCCTTCTCTTTCATTTTCTCTTTATTTTTATTTTCCCTCCACTAATTCCAATTCTGCTAGCAATAATTAATTGCACACTTTACCCTCGTGTTGGTTTTTCTCCTTTCCATTTACATTCACCATCCTCAATTAAATTAACCAAACGATTTACAGACAGAAAAATAAAGACTTTTGTTATGGCTTTTTGGTTAGTTGGTGGGAGGAAACCCAAGTTTTTCTGCCAATAAATAAATACCTACACCTGGTAAAGAAAAAAAATACAGCATCCTTAGTATCTAAAAAAGGAAAATAAAACATTTTTAGAGTTTGTCTTAAAAAAGAAAATATACAGCATTTTACCAATGTCAAAAATGCACAAATAGACCATTTCAGCCTTTTTGAAAAAGAAATAAACAAAAAGTTTTGCCTCGTAGATAGAAACTGCATAGAAAAGTGCAAATAGAAACATTTGAAAATACATGTGCATGTCTCCTCAATCCCAAACGTTCCAATACACACATCTTCTTGACCCTCCTTATCCTTTCAAACCATCCAAATCCGAATTTTCAATCCTTCCCATATAAAGCACAAATATACCTAAGCATATAACAAATATAAATGCCGTCCTACAAAATTGCAACCCGCTAATACTCTGAGGAGCTAAAACCTATGCACTAACAAAGGGAAACTAATGCTACACATTCACTTTTACAACGTTACCATAACACATACTAACTAACTATTAGTGCGTACAAAATGCATTACACATTGCATCAAAATTATACGTATGTACCTACCTACCAACTTATTGAGAACTTGCTCTTGCATCCAAGTATTATCAAAGTACATGACAAGTAAGGAACCTTTGAATCCTTACCCACTATACAATATAACTGTATATAGTACCTATACATCACCCCTTAAGTCTTTAGTCCTACGAACCCAACAACCACACAACTACTATAATGCAGATCTACGAGCTCGTTTTGACTTTGCGCTGACTGTGAGCTGACTTGATGAAAAATGGTTGCTTTTACATGATCCTGCAAGGAAATGACATTTTTCTATCCAAATAAAAAAATTTACTGAATCTCGAAAATTGTGACAGCTAAACTTTGCCTTCCCCTGCACTTCACTCCACTCATCTCTCTCACTCTCACTCTCTCTCTCGTTCTTCCCTTCGTCCCAAACAGCATTCTTCACTAGGAAAATACGAATGCCCTGCAATACTGAAATCCTTTCCGTGTCTTCCATCACGAGGTCTTCATCTCCACCAGAACCAGCACCATGGTGCGTTGAGTCCCATAGAAATCCGAATTGGAATCCGAATGCAAATGCATCACGTACATGAGTGCAGGAATACAGGAAGAAACTCGACGCATCAACATCAACCTTCACCCCAGCACTTCACCGACTCAATCTCCTCCACGTTGTCATTCCCTCAATGAATGACAAAAGGTGCTCGTCCTTCCTTGCTAATTGCACACGTCCCTATACACTTACCTACCAAGTCCTAAGTACCTTGTGTCTCTTACAACGCAATTTTGATTATCCACCAGTTATAGTCCTCCTTTTTGTGAAATTTGAATCCACTCTCTTTCTTTCCCTCTCTCTCATTACTACTACAGATTACAGATATTCCCTTTGCGGTAGAAATCCTGGCTAAAATCACTGAAAACCATTCCCGATCCCCAAAATATTTTCCCAGCTCCATTTCCCATAACAATGTAATAATCATTTAGAAGTAATTGGCAGCATTCTCTACATGTAATCTAAGCCAACGCTTTGAATTAACAAGACATCTCAAGATAGAACAGAACAGAACAGGACAGGACAAGACAAGACATGACAAGACAGGACACGACGGATGACACAAGAATCCACAGCAGGCAATTCCTTTCTCATAGTAGTACTAATAGCAATAGCATGGGCTTAACCAGTGAACAATGAGTCCCGAGAACAATCAAGACGGATGACAAGGAACAAGAACACAGAATAAGAATGAGAAAAAATAGTGGAAATATGGAATAGGGATTTAGAAAAACTGGAGAGGGATTTCCATTGAGTAACTCTCCTTCTGTCATTGTCAATGGATTTCCAAAGAAATGCTACAATAATAATTCCCTTTGGTTTGGGTCAACATTTCCAAATATTATTACTACTTGGGAAAACCATCGGCTGCGGCAGGGTTTCAATGCAGGTCAGAGGCTCTTATCTCTCCTATGGAATGCTAGCTGTGCATTTAATCATAATACCTATGAATATAGGAGTAAAGCACAGGATTGGACGTGACCTCGAGGAACCATTAATTGCCCTTTGCGTTCGGGCACCTTTGACAACTTCCAGGGTGATGACAGATGCGCGAAGATTATGAGAGAAAATGAACCCACCTCTGTACAGTAAACTGAGGCGTACAAATAACCAAAGCAACATTCACTCCACTCCACTGCACAGGAACAAAGGCCACTCTATGAATGTCACCTCGTCCAGTTAATTCCGATAATTGTCATTACATATAATTATAGCACTGGGCTTTCTGTACTACATGTATAGTCTAAAGCTGGGACCACCACAAAGCAGAGCATAGCAACGGAAAGCAAAATGCACTGAAACGAGCGGCAGACTTGAAAGGTGTAAGTGTTAGTGGAGCGGTGTGGTGTGGTGTGCGTTTATGGAATATCCAGAATTGTCTTGTGAGAAAGGAAAGATGGTAATAGCATTATGCATAGGTATGAAGTGGACCCAAATCATTAGGGGGTCGCCCTTTTCTTTCTCCATCGGCTTTTAAGTGACTGCCAACTTAATAAAGTAGAGGAGCAGTAAAAGACCGTAGCTAAAGAGCGATGGGAAAAAGGAGGCGAGATAATAATAATCTATAAGTGTGAGGACCTACACATGCTTATTTTTGTGCTGGAGATAGTGATGCAGTAACTATAAGGAAAGTAGCGTAACTCGGCATAGGCCACGTAGGTCTATGCCTACAATTAATTTTTTTTAAAAATACACTGCCTTCTTTAACATTTCCACAAAAAACGCATTTTTTTTATAAATTTACTCAAAAGAGACGCATTTTGTAAATATACACCAAAACGACGCAATTTTTTGAATTTACACGAAGGAGGCGCAGTTTTTTTTAAAAAATTTACACAGAAAAGGCGCGAATTTTTTTTTAAAAATCGACACTAGATAAGATGCAGTTTTTTTTTAAATTTTACACTTTACACTGGATGAGACGCAATTTTGTTAAATATACTGGATGAGATCAAGTTTTTTCCAAGCCTACACGAAAAAAATCTTGCGGACGCTACTGTATAAGGAATGTACAAGGTAGAAAGAAAAAGTGTACTGACTTTTCTTTGACGTAGGTTTACTGGTGCGGAACTGAGTTTTCTTGGGCGGGTAGTGAGTGGAGTGGATGGGCGGGAGGATGGTGGTCGAGGTGGTCGTCGTACTGGACGAAGTGTACACGATCACAGGTCGTCTTGACGTTGTCGTCGATGCTGTCGTCATCGTCGTTGACGAACTGGGGAGGCGGGGGACTGGAGGCTGTGGCTGTTGCTGGCCCACTGGAGCACCCGTTGTGCCTAAAATCCCAACCATTCATGTCAATTATGCTTCAGGTCATGTCAATCTCACACACACACGCATCATTTATTACATATCAAAAAATTCAAAGTAGGTAAGTGTAAATAAAACTCGGGTTGATTTTCCAAGCGTGTATCCCTTCTATTTCTATGTATCTGTAGTCAATCTATTCTTGTCCACAGGAAAATAATAGTGCGGAGAATAATAAATACGGGGTAATTTCTAAATATATGATAAATAGGTAGGAAAAAGGAGGAAGAAATCAAGTGGGTATTTGTCTTGTAATCACAATCTCAATCTGCATGGGAATGAGAGTGTGGGGAGAGTGGGGAAGAATATAAAAGGGAATGGAAAATGGAAACCAAGTACGTTGTGGCGGCTCTGTGAAGGTGTTGGTGCGATATCCATGTCAACATTCCTGAGCACAGCCGTGCATGGACATCACTTGATGCCACACCACTTACTCACTCACTCATTCATTTTATTTTCCACATCACTTCACTTAGAGTAAAAGCCACAGTCCAAGTCAAGTGGCTATTTTGTATCCCTTTCCCAACAGTACAAATACTAATACAAATATAGCAGGCAACTGTTCAGTAAGTTGAGTTTGAAGGAGTCCAAGGGCCTCCCACACAGATGGAAAACGACTCGAAGGGAATCTGTGTGAAGTGACTGGACAAACACTAGTACTGGCTAGTATGGTACACTGATCAACTCACAGAACCAGAACCCATCAAAGGATGACACCAGGACCAGGACCAGGACCAGGCCAGGTAATCATCAGCCGCTGAGATTGTAGCAGTAACTTAAGAATAAGTGGGAAGAATGGTGAGTGAATCCATTAGTGTGGATGACTTAAGTGACTCTCTCGCCACTATCAGTGGAACGGCAAAGGCAACATCCAAATCATAATCAAAATCAACAGCAATGGTTTGCCTTCAGTATTTCACCAAGTCATCTTTACCAGTGCCAGTGACTAGGATCAAGTGGGAATATATTGGAAGAGGACAAAAAACGGAAAAGAGATGACGATAAAGAATGAAGATGGGATACGAATGCGTAGGCTTTTAGAGTGTGGAAGGAAAGAGAAAAACGTTACTTACTTTGAGCGGGTGTCTCTCCAGGGTGGCAGCACACTTTGAAGACGACTTTCATATTATGTGAGGAGCACCGACCTCCCACACGTCGATGCAGATCATCACGTGAGGACGTAGCTGTAATAATCATCACAAAAATCACATGTAGTCACACTCTTGGCTTTGAGTACACACATAGTAAATATTATGCAGGTATAATTATAGAG
>JAAXYX010001437.1:0-23099 GCA_036851915.1 Ptenothrix huangshanensis | reverse complement strand
TTTTTGCCTCCAAAGTACAAGAGTCTTGGGTCTTGGGATTGGGTAAAATGGCGACAGGCTTGTGTCTTGGGTCTTGTATTTGACATCTCTAAATACTACCAAACGATCTTATAGACTGCTAACAATAAGTCCAATTGTCAAGAAAAATATAATTATTAATTAAATAATTATGCAGTTACAGGATGCGGTAATCAACTCGGTGCTTTCCCGAAAAAGTCATCGCTCAAAGCCTAAAATCTTAATCATGGGTTTATCGTCTAAAGCATAACTATAATTACATCTTTCATAAGTAAGACTTCTGCTATGCATCTGACTAGTGAGTGCAGTGAGTCCCTTTCTCCCAACAGGACACTTCAGGACAGCTAAACTTTCAACCTTCAACATTGGCTCCACATGCGTGTCTTCATTTCTCATCAGACTTTCTTTAAAGCAGTAATATTCGAAAACTACATGGACCACATTGAGAAATATTGCAGCCAAACTTCTTGTGCATGGAGGAAAGAGCGACGTAATTAGTTGGAGAATTGTCTAAACGCCTCGTGTAATACTCATTATGGGAAAAAATATAATCTGTAAATATCAAAATCAGTGATATTTTTCAAAGGGGAACGGTGCAGACGGGAAGACGTCCGGCTGTAAACCAATGCACTGCCTTGAGTGAGTCAGAGCTGAAATTCAAAATCTTTTCGAAACACCAAGCAACACGATTCCACGAAGGATTTTCAATTTGGTCATCAATTGACTTCATTTTTACTTCAATTTTCCTCAGCTTTACTGTAGTATCTGCAAAATTTTCATAAACCTCAATATTTCCAGGGTTAACGTTGAAGGAAATAAATTGTTTGAGCAGACACAATCTGTCGGATTAAATCAGATATTCTACGACAGGTAGGGTCAATTCTACCAACGTCAACCTGGACAGCTTTGGAGACGCTTGGAGCAACTAAGTTAGTTAAAGTAACGTGCAGAGCGTAGATGGAGTTGACCGTGACCGAGGAACTGGAAAATTGCTGTGACTGTGACAGTGATGATAGACGTGTAACGCGCTGGAACCCATTTTGCTTTGTTACTTTAACTAACCACGAAATGAAACTATTTTATCTAACTTTGCGCACGCCTACCACAGGTATGGTTAGGCGCATAGCAAAAGTGGAAAGTGCCCCAGATAGCGCATGAAATTCTGTTCATGAAAATTTTTAAAGTTTGAGTTTTCGTTGAAAAATGACGTAGAAAAATTGAAATACAAAATACACGTTTTCCCATTTACGCAATGTTAATTTTTTTCATTTCAAAAATCGCGCCATGCTTGGTGGTCATCGTATATTCATGAAAGTCCGTCCTTATAGTAAGTACACTAAGTAGTCTTGAAAAAAAAATCCAGAGGGGCATTTTTTCAAACTTGAAATTTTATCGCTCAAGCTCTTAACTATCGCTTTTTTAGAAATAAAAACATAGTGTTATGTAGGCAAGTGCGTAATTATCATAGACAGTCGAACATGCCCCTTATTCGTAAGATTGACTAGTACAATGTAATTATTTCGATTACCTGTAACCTCTAATTTACACCTCCTCTTCATTTCAGTTCCACATTTATTTCAATAGGTTTTTTTTACCATTGCGTAGGTATTGACATTGGTACTTCGTAATATCAACATTCCTCTTTACTCTATTATCTGTAAAGCATCGGTACTATTGGTACTGCCTTATTATATCTACACACGCCAACGTTATCCAAACACCCGAGTTATGAATGTCCTGTATTATTGCTACTTACATATATACATACAGATAACTAATACATAATTACATAACTATGTTACCTTTCTATGTAATCTAACTGAAACTACATTTGTACGTACAACCATTTGTATGAATACCACGGGTTAAGGCTGACAGATCTTTTTATATGCTCAATAAAACAATACATATTTCAGACGTAAATCTTTACTTGAGTTTACTTCCTATTTCTTAATTCGTATTTATGCTCATATAAAAAGGTAATTAACTCAGAAATTGCCTTTCCTCCTTTTAAATCAATTTGCTTTAAATTAATTTTCAAAGGCATGTTGATTCCGTTCGTATCTGTGCATTGATTAGACATCGCAAATGGCTCTGTAAAAAACAGTAAAGAAACAGTTATTATTGTACCAATCTAAAAAACACCTTAGAAGGAACGCAAATAAACAAGGCGGAGGGGACTTAAATATGTAACTACATACGGATATGTACACATAAACGTAATTAATAATAATGTTAAATGAACATACATAGGTGTCTTTTGCCTAATATGTTAACAATATATCGAGTCACTGAACTCGCAGAAGATCTCAGAATGCAATTAATAAGGCGACTGGAAAGCATAAAAAGCATGAAAAGCATTTGAAAGCATTTGTATGGTGGTCTCTATTTTTTAAACTTTTGGCAACATACTTAGGCCAAACATGCAAAAAAATGTTTTTGAAAAAACATAAAAAGCATAAAAAGCATTTTGAGCTACAAAAAAGCATATTTTTAGCATTTTCTAGCACAAAAAGCATAATTTTAGCAGTTTGAGCCAGATTTTTATGGTTTTAGATTTTATTTCCCTGCTGAAATTAAATTTTGAAAACACTTAAAAAAATGAAGCTTCTAGAAGCCGAAATTTTAAAATATGTTTCAAACGACTTGAAAATGACGTTATATAAGCATTTGGAGGGATAAAACAATAATTTAACCTTGTTAGACTCAAAAAATGAATTCCATACTATCAAAAATAGAATTTAAAAAAGCATAAAAAGCATTCTGAGCTCAAAAAAAGCATAATTTTAGCATTTTCAGACAAAAGAAAAGCATTTTGAAAATCCTAAAATAGCATTTTTGAAAGGCGAAAAAAAGCAGTCTTCTGGTCGCCTTATACGTAATCATCAATTATTGAATTTAAGACTAGACTGTAAAGGCCTTATTAGCTTTTTAACCTTAATGTCTTTAATTCATACCTACTTACGTACATATATCCTTGTTTTGTTGTATAAACTGCAGAGCTGAAATCAAGGATCAAGGAAAAACAATGCAAGCAGCGTATCATGTTTAAGTACTAAATAAATAGATCATAACTATTACTTTCTTTACAAACTTTGTACTTTAGTTACCTTTATCGTTTCTTTCACATTAGGAAAACCAGTCAACAGAGTATAATTTATAGCCGATAGAATCATAATAATAATTATAATACGTAGCATTCTAAAAAACTACTTTTCATTCAGCCTTTCACTCTTCATCCGCACACTATCTTACTTGCAACTTACAGAACTCTGGAGGATTCAGAGTATTCAGACACGCAATGGCACAGTGGACAATAAAAGGTGAAATTCATAAATCTCTCTACTTGACCGCAACCGCAACCACCACTGCCAAGATGTTATGCAAGGTTAAGAATTTCTCCTCTGTAAATAAAACGACATGGACATGGTATCAGCGCTATTACGAAGTAATGTGTCAATATTCATAAATATATAATTCGAGTCCACATCCAATTATACAAGTATGTAGCTACTACGGGTATTATATTTAGTATGCAAGTACAAAGTGAGCATAAAAGCCAATGCCAATAGAAAGTAAAATATACAGTTATAAAGTTTTGCAAAAACTCATCAATGCGACTTCCACCATACACCCTCAGAAAATTAGCCAGGTTTTAAGGTAAAATCTTTAAAAGCAAATAAATTGCCTAAGGTACTATTTACATATTCCTATGTTAGATAATTTTTAATAAAAATAGGTAAATCAAGATTGCAGTTTTAACGTTTGAAATATTTTTAGAGAATTTTTGGAATCAGTAGCGTTCGTAGGATCGTTTTTCATGTAGGCTAGGAAACAACTTGATCTTATTCAGTTAAAAATTTAAAAAAGTGCTGTATCTTATCTGATGTAAACTATAAAAAAGTAGTGCCGTTTGCATGAAAATTTTAAAAACAAAACGGGTCTTTCTCGTGTTAATAAAAAAATTTGGGTCATGTTGGTGTAATTTGTAAAAAAAAATGTGTGTCGTTTTCTGGTACATTTAAAAATCTTGCGTCTTTTTCTTGTAAATTTAAAAATCATGCGTCTTTTTCTTGTAAATTTAAAAATCATGCGTCTTTTTTTTGTAAATTTAAAAATCATGCGTCTTTTTTTGGTAAATTTAAAAATCATGCGTCTTTTTTTGTAAATTTAAAAATCATGCGTCTTTTTCTTTTACATTTAAAAATCATGCGTCTTTTTCGTGTTAAAAATGATACGTCTCTTTTGTGTAAATTTTTAACAAAATGCGTCTTTTTTGCAAAAGATTTACCAGTTCTTCTTGTAAATACCTTTCCAAGCGTGTATCCATCCGAAAGCTTCCAGAAGTAAAGCCAAACTTACTCCCAGATGGAAATCGAGGACAGGAAATAAATTTATGCTTTTTACTACTTAATCACATACTATTAGGGTCAACTGTTGTTACTCCGCAGCATTGCTTTGCATTTTCTTAAATTACGTGGCATTGCACCGCAGTCAACCCTTCATTATCGGCCTTGCATTGGATTAAATTACTTTTGCATTGTAAATTCGAAGGTGGAGTTGAATTCGCAATTATGTTCGTGTTCACAGGAGGTAAGTCTAAAGTCATAATTCCAGGTTCCAGTATCAACTCCCGGTATTAACTTGCAATCTAATGGACCCTACAATATATACAAAGGTAATTACAGTATATCCAGGAAGAGTATATCCTGCCCCTCTGCATTATGCCATGTTGAAAATATTCCTACCTACATATGCGATGTGGAGAGTCTCCAGGTGATTGTTTGAAGGTAATAAATCCATCGTGCTGCTAATGCGACGTCAACGTGGACAAAGCCGTGTTCCGTGCTCTCGTGCAGTTGGGCGTGCTAATCGGAAACAGACTAACTGATAAGTTGCTCCGAACACGAGTTTTTCCGCCCAGTCACTCCAATCCTCTGGACAATCGTCTGCATCCGAATCTCACGGAGGAAATCAAATCAAGCCAAAGCTAAAGCCAAAGCCAAATTTACCACGACACTTTTTATCCAGCCACGCTATTATTGCCGAACCAGCAGGAAAGGAAAAACGAAAAAGTTAGTTTAAGGCCAAAAAGGATTTATTGGAATAGTGCGACAAGGCTATTACTAGTAAGGAAGATAATTATAGGAAATATTGGTGTCGTGCAGAGTTTGGATATACAAAGGGATTATCAACATGAGCAAAATGAAGGTAAGGTTATTATTATATAAAGATATACAAGTACATTAGGGAAATAGATATAAGATAGGTGTAATTTGAAGGTGAATAATGTACAGATATTTTTTACAAAGGTTAGTAAAGTACATAACACACTTGCATTTAGTAATTTATGTGCTATTTTAAGCCAACTTTATACGTAAGTATGACACGGTAGTATTTTCCAAAAACATGTCGAGTCTTTTGATAGTATTTGAAATCGTGTTTGCATGTCTAATGACTAATGGTATAGTATAGTTATTTTTGTAGTTTTCGTTAATGGAAACTGTTCGTTATGATTAAGAGCATTTTTGACAAGACAAGGCTAGAAGAATTATAATGAGGTGTATGTACTTAATCTATGCATTAGTAGATATATTGAGTTGTCGAAAGAGAAAATTAGGAGTAAGTATCTGCATACATAATTATTTATACTGGGTAAACTAAAATATCGTCATTGAAGGTAAAAAACTAAATACATTTTTCTTAACCGTAACGTTATGGGATATTTCAGAAGATATTAAATTTTGCACCTTGAACGACAAAATCTATACATACATAATGCATAGTATCGGATTGTCGTGATCCTAATTATGTTTTAATAATATGTAAATTAGATGCATTTCGTGTTTGAAGATGCAAACCATTTTCGCAAATGCAACTTTTGCATTTTTCTTAAATGCAAGTCATGTTTCAACTTTATTTACCGTCGGAAAAATGACTCAAGTTTAGCTCGCATAAATTGGCAATTGCTATAGAAGCAACAGTGAAATAAATTATTTCTTTCTCTCTCTCAATGCCATTATTATGATTGGACTATTAAAGAAGAGAATTATTGCGTTCCATTTACTAATTACTGAAACTTCGGAACAGCTAAAAAATGTGGGATTTTTTTACATACATACATATGTCTAGTAAGAAAAAGCAATACTTAAATAGATCTTTTACTATTGAGAAAGGAGAAAACTATTTTATTTTGAATAATTTCTACAGTAAAAAGTAAGTTAAATCCAAAATGTATTACATATTGCTTTTCCGTGACAAAAAATAAATAACAAATTACGTGGCATAATTAAGCGTAGAAATACTTTGTATAGTCACGCATTCGTACCTTTTCATTTTTTATATATATCTTATAGTTTTTATGCTATATGACTATATGTGTGTATGAAAATCCGGTTTTTGTCAATAGATGAATCAGTAGATACCTGTTTTTGCTCTTGGGGACACATGTAGTTGATTTATCATCCCCAGCCTTGAAGGACAGCATCGAGTCCATCTACATATACCATAAATAATTCCTAGTACATATAAGATTACCACAATATTCCAAGTTTATCAAAAATCCTTCATTGACTATACACTATGTACACACTACGCTTTCACTTTGATTGAAGGCATTGGAGCCACGAGCAAGAAGCCAGAAATCGCGCAAGTTCAATGCGAAAAGATTAGCTTTGTTACTGAGTGAGGAAATCACGTAGTAAATTTCCTCAAAACAAGAAAGAGGCAAAGAAAGGTAGAGTGAAAAGAAAAGTGAGTGAGTGAGAGCAAAGGGAGTAAATATTTGACTTTACATTCATTCCTCTCTAGGGACTCGCGAAGTTGAAAGGAATCATCAAGAAGTTCGTGGAGGAGGAAATCATGGAAGACTGGAGACCTGAGAAGAAGACTTTCTCCGAGAAGGCGGATTGCTTTCTAACGAAACTTCAAGAGACACCGAATGCATCCAATGCACGTTTATTGGATGTGTATTTTGCTGTGGGACCTGAAAAGGAAATTATCCGGTCTGCCCGCTTCGTTCTAGTGATTTCGACTCAAGTTTTTGAGAAAAATTTCAGAGAACTTTGGGGTACTAATGGAGAGACGGATCCCATTCTACTTCCACACGTGGATCCAAACGCATTTAAGATTTTTCTACAGGTAAAAAAGTTGCAATTTAATTCTTTCTTTCGTCTATCTACTAATTAATTGCCCATTTCAAGCAACACAAAATACGATTTTTTATATTGTAGCCTGGTAGCTATTAAACTTTAATCGTTTGTATAGTGTTGTAAAATCTTTTTTTATTGCAGGGCATGTATTAATATTTATTTAAATTTTAGAAAGTTAATAATGCAGGTACTTGTTTTGTTTCTAAAAACTTGTAATTGGTTTTTAATAGTCTGGAATTTCCTGTAGGTATATTTAAGCAATGGAATTTTGTAGGAGATTTATTCGAAATAAATTGTGTAGGTACTATGGCCATAAGGCACGATGTTAATTATTCTTATATAAATATAGGAGCAATAAACCAATGATTAATATTTTATAGCATTGTGATCATAAGGTACCATGCTAATGACAATGACTATAACAGTTTTTGTGTAGATATATAAACAGTGTGTATAATTGCCTATGTGAACTGGCAAATTATTTTTAGCACTGTGTCCATAAGGCACCATGCTAATTTTACGATATATATTTTTAAAGTTGCACATACTTTGAATGATTTTAAAATTGCATGTTGTTTCCCGGTAGATTGTTTATCTGGATGACGCAGTAATAAACGAAAGACTGGATAAGATAAATCCGTCTAATGAAGATGTTTTTAACTTGATTCCCATCTGCAAAGAATTTGGAGCTTCGGAAACTATAATGAAGAAGTTGCAGGAGATGGCAAATAAATTCTTCCAGTAAGAGCCGTGCAAAATTAATACTTCAATACTACTAAATTTGCACACATTATCTACATAATTTTATTCTGAATCTCATCATGAGTGACTTATTTTCAATAATGTTTTACTCCTTGTTTAGAACTTTACCGCACATAATCGAGAAAGAAGACTTTACGTCCCTGTCTAAGAATGTTTTGGAAGGGATTTTAACACAGGAGGATCTGCCAGTAGATGAGATCACTTTATTCGAAGGTGTTTGCAGGTAACCTTATATTATTAACGAGAATGACAGATGCATAATTTACCTTTAAGTTTTAAAAAAAATTATTTAAAAAAATATTTTTTAAACAGATGGTCGGAATTCCGATGTCTGCAAATCAATATGGAGGCAAATGGGACGAATCTCCGGCAAATGATGGGGACTTTGATAAATTACATTCGCTTCCCCACAATGACTATCCACGAATTTACAAAGATTGTGTGTCCCAAAAATATTTTGAATGCTGAGGAAAAACTGAGATTGTTTGAATACATCGGACTTCCTGAATCAGAAAGGTACACATAAAATCATACACTGCGAAAATTTTTTTTTTATGCTGAATTCAATGCGATGATACAAATTTTATATTTGTATATACAGAACTAATGAGCAGGCAGAGGACTTGGGATATAATTCCAAGAGAAGAGTTTTCAACTGCTCCAATCCCATCATGTCCACTGCCGTCTTTGTCAAGGAAATGGAGATTGAGCGCGATCCACATAAACCTATGGCCTACAGTCAAGACTGGAAGCGTCGGTGGCATTCCATTTAGTAAGTCGAACAAAATACAAAAAAAACAATTTTGACAAAATGACTGAGAAATTGTTCACAAATGTTTTGCACTCTTTTTAGTGTGAGACTTAGTCAAGACATCGAGATCCACACTGTAGGATTCCTTGGGCCCATCGAAGCTGATGCGACTTTCGAAGTTAGTTTTAAAGTTACGAGTAAACTAGAACCGGATCAGCGTCTGCCCTACGTCTACGATAATTGCACGCGTACCGTGTTTGCCAAAAAGGGAGAAATCTTTTACTTGAAACTAGAAAAGCCAATTCAGCTTAGGGCCAATTTGGACTCTGGTCCTTGCTACAACATGGCCTTCTCGCTCAAGGTATAATTCTTCAAGGCAAATAGTGAAAATTTTATATGCATGCACACCGAAAGTATATTTTAATTAAAATTTGAATTTTTATAATATTATTTTTCAAGGGGGATGAACTTACGCAATCCGTCCGCCTGGATGAAAGCAAACATTTTGAGACTTCCGGAAGTGGTGTAGATTTCTATTGCGAATGGTCCACGGGCAAGTTTGCTGAATTGCAATTCAAGAAAGTTCCAGCGCCAATCCAGCCCATTATTCCTGATCATGACAAATACATTTACGATTTCTTTGAGTATCCTACTAGCGGAGCGATTAAGATTCACTGAGATAATTAAGTCTGTATAATTTACTAATATTTAATTTTATTACATATAAATAATTATTGGCAAAAATCATATCACGAAAAAACGGAAAAATTTGATGTTTCAGTACTACATATACTAATTTTATGACTTAACCTTGAGACAATATAACACGAAATGGAGATTTGTGATAGAATCTGCATGTGTACGAATTGCCGGAATGTTGATCCCTGGAAAGCGATAACAGTATAATAAATGATATAATAAAAGACTACATTCAATGTTGCATCCTTGTGATTTACTTGGGTATGTTTTTCGTTCGCATTATTTCGATCAAGGAAGATTATGCATAGGCGTTCTTCAGCCAAGAGCTTTCAATCTGTATAATGAAAAAATTTAATTAACATAATTTCGAGGTGTTAAGTTATTATTTTGCATATTATGGGCAAACTTTGTACCTTTAATTTCGTCTTGCACCCCTTGAAACTTTTCCCAATAAAACCAGAAAAGATCAGCCTCCATGACAAACGCAGTTGTCATATTTCCCCAGGATGATTGATTTTTGATTACTGTTTCTAAATTCTCCAGACAAAAATGATTAATTTGCTTTCTAAATAAGCAGTAAACTTTTTCGTTTTTATAATGAAATGCCCTTTAAAGTGATATTTCGTGACTCACTATTCAACTCTGTTGAAACCCAATAATTGTACAAAAAGAATTCGTCATTGCACTGTTTGCAAATATCTTTGTCGGGTCGTATTAATCCCCGATTACATTTGCTATCTTCAGACTTTTGTAATATCCTTGTCTTAAAATCATGGAACAAATGAAATCCTCTTACACTTGTCCTCCGATATCAATACGAACAAAATGAATGTTCGTGAATACCCTTCCTCTTTTACGTGGAAACGATGGTGATTTGGCTATTTGCGATACACGAAAATCTTTGACATAGAAATTGCTTTTATTATTGATTATCCACGCAAATCGTTTTCCCTGCTGAATGAGCGCACTGTAGTTTTCCATTGATAAGGCAAAGCAATTTGACGCACATCCTGAGCAGCCTATGTAGGAAGTGTGTAAATCCAAAGTGTACGCTTCTGCATGATAGTTAGGCTCAATTTTAAAGCTGGTTAAGCAGTACTAGGATTCGCTTTTAAAGAAGGTATACGTGTACGTCAAGTACATTGGAAGGAGGTGCTCAAGAGCGGATACTACAGTGTGTAAGATATTTGCGAAATATGTATACTCTGCGGTTCTGAGACATCTCTCATTTACCAGCAATGTAAACCAGTATGGATAAATATAAGGTTTATTAAGTTTATCAATGTGATAATAGCTTTTTCTACCAATCTTTAATTTGTTGCTGCATGTGTGTAGTAAAATAATGCCAGAAAAGCAAAGAGAACTCGATTTTCGTACACTGTGAAAACGAAGTCGGTAGGTGGCGCTCATGGGCCGAGTAAAATTTGTGGACAATATTATTGCAGTTTTTATTGGGTTTGAAACTTTCATTTTGGATAGAATTATTCTAGCCTTCAAAATTATTTAATTAATGAATTTTCGTTAAATATTTTATTAAGGCACCTTGATGCAAAGAATAATCTGAACTTGGATAATCAAATACCATGTTAGTTTTGCCTCACAATACATTGTATTTTATTTCAGAAATTTTTAATCCGTTTTTATTCATGTACATATGTAATTATTTGCAGAGTTTTTATTAAGCAAAATACTCGAAGCTGAGGAGTAGGAAAGCGATTAAAGGTTGAACTACGCTTGAATTTAGTGGCAAAATATATTTAAATTGAAAACTTCAGATATAGAAATAAACAATATTAGTACTATTTTTAACTTAAGCTGTTAAAGTTAACATCAAAAGCGCTCTTTAGATTCTATCACGATTTGCAGTTTAATGTGGTGCTATTGTCTCACACTTTAGACGTTTGCACAATTGAAGGTGTATTAAAACTCTTTTGAAGAATAAATAATTCTGAAGTCTGTGCTATGAAGCTTTTCTAAACCAAATATTATTCAACAAGGTAATGCGCTCTTACTAAAACAAACTCTGCTTGAATTAAATAGTAGTCACTTGAATAAAGTTGTCAGTAATGAAACTGATCACTGACCAACAATGTACACCTGTTTAGCGGTTTATATCGTCCATAATTAAAGAAATTGGAATGACTACTACTTGTATTATTATGTTTAATTATGCAATTAAAAATGAGAAAATATTGCAATAATTGTAGATATATTCAACATACATTTTTAGGATACATTACTTCAAAATGATTGAATTTAATGTCATGATTGCCGTTTGTAAAACCAAACATATGCAGACCAGTTGTTGTAAGATAATAATTAATTAATATAAAACTAACGATTATACATTTTATTTGTCTAGTAGCTTTTGAAAATGTTTTCACTTACATGTGTAGCGGGTAATTATGCGTGCCATTACATAGATGTGAAACAAACACAAATAAAGTTTTGTTCACATATGAACAGAGAAAATAATTATATACGTATAAATAGTAATTTGCGTAACGTATAATAGTTTGAACATTGCACATCATAAGCTAGTGCATATTTTGGTGCAAGTAATAAAATATACCAGAAAAATTATAACCTGGGCATAAACCCTTTTTTTGAAAATCAAGGATTTCTTTGGAGAGTTCTATTTTATCTATAACAAATTCTAGGGTCCTGGAGGGAAGCAACAGCATTCAAAGTTCCCCCCTTGGATCCGCGACTGCTTCAATTCAACCATTTTCCCAAGAAATAAAGAATTAAATTTTGGGGCTTGTGGATGAATATTTTCAACTTTTATTGCATAAAAATTGTCAAACTTTGGAGTACACAGTGTTCTTATTCAAGACCAAAATTCTTTTTTCCAAAATTGTGGCCCTGAAGAAGAATTTTGTGTGCATTTAAAAGCTTGAAAATGTTTATGAAATAAAAGGTAAATGCGATTTTGATTTAAAACCTATTTTAGTTTTTATTTAGACAGTGACGCAAAATATATCTGGGTGACTTATTGACAAAGCATTCGGTTTCCACAACACAAGTTAAAGTTAAATTATATAATTAAATAACAGTGCTGGGATTCGTTTTGAACTCATGAAAATTAAAATTACTTACAAAAATAAATACCTAAGATAAAATCACCCACAAAGGTATGTAAATACCACGAGCCACTTGCGAGTTAAATGTGCTTTCAGCAGTTACAATATCTTTTATTTACATTTTTTATACTTTAAGTAAGGCTTGTTGTCTCGTCTATTTGGCGTTCAATTTCAACTTTATTATTATACATCAATTTTATAATTGAGAAGCAGTTAAGTTAAAACGCATTGAATTTTGATCTAGAACTGTGGTCAGGCTATCCATAAATGCAAAAGATTGTATTAAAGTGTCTATAAATACAACATTAGAATCTACCCTCGAAAGCAACGAGAACTAAATACCGCAAAAACTATAACTACAATGAAGCAAAAGAAGTTTTGGAATGTATTAATTTCGCTAAAATTAATTTGTATAATAAACTGCGTAAGCACTGCCACAATCAAAAATCATCAAGCAAAATTACTTAGTTTAGAAGACATCATGGAAACCAGAGAGATGCATCATTGCTTTATTAACGTATTTACCACTAGCAGCAACACTGTCAGTTTTCAGACTATTAAAATACCATTTGTGCTTTCTCAGAACTTTACTAAACCAATTGGCCCTAAATATGGACACAATTTTCACTCAGTAAAAAAATCAAGAGCCCGTTGCTTCTCCGCGATTATTTTGCTGCACGAGTGCAGCAACGAGGCGACTGTTAAGCGCATCGGGTTTTTCCAAAGAGAAAAATATGGTTTATCTGACATTTATCCCTACTGGTTTGTATCTCTGGTGAACAAGAGGTGTCTTAAAACAATTGAATATGTCGGTTATTCAAACGACGTGCACAATTTAGTAATTAGTTTTGAGCACTTGCTCCCAATGTCGTTGACGTTTACATACTCTTACTTCAAAAACTACTCCCGCTACTGTCTTACCGCTTCCAAAATAGAGCCTAGTTACTATGGAGATCCATATACATCTTCTTTGTACAGTTCGTTTGTGCACTGTGCAGGTTGTGAGTCAAACTGCTTTGTCTCATCAATGGAAAGCTACAATGCGTACATTCAACAAGGAAAGCGGTTTACGTGGGGAATTAAGCATAAACTTTCATTTCATGTTGCAGATATTCTAAGATCATGTGCTTCTAAATCCCCATCTTACACAAGGAGTCCAGGAAGGGTATTTTTAGTGTTGTATCAAGTTCTTACGGAAAATATGAACAATTCGTATATATTTAGCGAGAACCCTAACTACCAAATTCAATTGCCTAATATTTATGACGAATACTATTTGGGACTTGTTGATGAGCCTTATAGACTGCATCCGATTGGAGTTACTGTACCTTATAAGTTCATAACATCCGATGGTGTGCGAAAAGAAAAAGTGTCTTTGGACGTCCTTACCTCTCCTATAAAACCGTTGGTGTGGTTCATTCTGTCCGTATCTGGGATAAGTATATCCGCTATGTTGACGATTAGTTCAGGATACTCTTACTCCAAATTTAGAGTCTTTACTGCATGCATGTATGCCCATCTGTACAATACTTTCATGATTTTGAGCGTATTAGTAGAACAAACGGGTCTTAATAGCGCGTTTTTTCAAATTAATTCCGTAGCAGCCAGGCGTGTTTGTAGGGTGCTCACAATTATTTGGTTATTTGTGGGAATTATTTTTTCAAACGGCTATAAAGGTTTTTTAAAGTCGGATTTTACTCTTCCAAACCCTTATCAGACTCGTTGGAAATCAATTCCGGAATTGGAGAATTTTTCGCTGCTCTCATTCATGTCCCTTGATATCTGTAAAATTTCAAACGTCCATGTCTACGAGTCAAAAATGGTGCAAAAATTCAATGAAAGCATTAGCTCAGAAATAGAGCTGCCACAAAAATACATCTGCGCAACGTACGAACAAGAATGCGCACTATTTTATGGCTGGGCTTGGATGGAAAGACGCAATGCACGCTACAATCAAAGCCTTTCTGGAAAGAAGGTACAAAACCGAATACGATTTATTAAAAATCATATACACTACATTTGTTTAGATAGTTTGGAAACCATTGTAAGAAACGCATTAGAGCGGAAAAATCTGAAAACTGCGTTTGTGGTACAACAAGATCTTTTTTGGATCTACTGGGATAAGTTTCAAGCGTTGCAAGATAAAATAGATGGGGTTAAATTTGCACATGATATGCACAGCGATCACGAAGCGTTTCCTATACGGCCTAAAGATATTAGGGTGCCCTCCGGGTTGCATGCTTATCATAGATGGGTACCAGATCGAATGCAATATATTTTGTCATCTGGCATATATTCATTTTGGACCCACTGGGAACAACTGCACCTGCGTAAAAGAAAAGTGGGGAGGAGTTTTCTGTTGCTTGAAAAACAAACAACATCAAAATTCAAACGGCTGTCGCTAATAGAATCAGATATCTCGTTTGTATTTTACTTATGCTGTCTTGGGCTGGGAGTTTCAACCTTCATATTTACATTAGAATTAGTTAAATACTGTCGACACAGCTCAATTTAGTTTATAATTATAATTTGTTTGCTCATCTTATTATTACATGGTTGAATAATATTCAGTTAAAAAAGCTTAACTTGAACAGACTAGAGAAATATTTGTTCTACAAATGATTTTTGATACTTTAAAATTGTTCATACGTCTAAGGTGTTGTACAATATTACCACATTAAACTGAACATTGTGATAAAATCTAAAAAAGTTTTTGTTGCTCCATTTAACAGCATAAGTAAGAACTAGTACTAATATTGTTTATTTCTACTTCCAAAGTTTTCACTTTAAATATGTTTTGCCACCAAATCCAACTGTAGTTCAGGCCCTAATAGCTTTCCTACTCTTCAGCTTCGAGTATTTTGCTTAATAAAAACTCTGCAAATACATGCATTCATAAAAACGAATTAAAAAATTCTTGAATATAATAAAATGTATTGTGAGGAAAACTAACATTACATTTAGTTACCCAAGTTCAGATTATTCTTTGCAGCAAGGTGCCTTAATAAAATATTTCACAAAAATACATAAATTAGATAATTTTGCAGGTTAAAATTTTTCTATTCAAAATGAAAGAAGCAAACGCTTGGAATGTATTTCTTATTTTAGAACTGATACATTTCATACAGGGCGTAATCTCTGGTGCAATGAGTATTCGCGAAAAGTATTTACTAAATATAGCAATTATCATAGAAAGCAAGCAGATGCATCAGTGTTTAACAACGCTGTACACCACCTCCGATATTATCAGCTTCAATCATTTAAAAACTGCAATAATATTGTCCGAAAACTTTACGAATCCCATGAGCGCCACCTATCGACTTCATTTTCACAGTGTACAAAAATCGAGTTCTCTTTGCTTTTCCGCCATTATTTTACTACATACATGCAACAACACATTAAATACTGGCAGCAAAAGCTACTATCGATTGGATAAATTTAATATACCTCACATTTATCCATACTGGTTTACATTGTTGGTAAATGAGAGATGTCTCGAAACAACAGAGTATACACATTACGCAAATACCTTAAACACTGTATTATCCGCTCTTGAGAGCCTACTTCCAATGTCCTTGACGTACTCGTACTCGCTTTTCATAAACGAATCCCGGTACTGCCTTACCGGTTCAAAAATTGAACCCAATTACCACGGGGAGTCGTACACGTTGGATTTGCAAAATTCAATTATAGCTTGCTCCGGCTGTACGTCAAATTGTTTTGACATATCAATGCAAAATTATAGTGAGCACATTCAACAGGGAAAACGATTCGCGTGGATAATCAATTATAAAACCAATTTCTATGTCAAAGATTTTCTTACATTTCAAAGAGCCGAATCACCATCGTTTCCACGTAAAACTGGAAGGGTGTTCATGATACTGTATCGTGTGCTCACAGAAACTTTAAACAATTCGCATCTTTTACACCAGAAGCATAGCCACCAAATTCGAGGACCTAAAATTAATGATAACTATCATTTAGGAATATATTCACATCCCTACAAAAATTATCCCACTGGAGATACACTACCCTATAAGTTTATAACATCAGATGGTGTGTACAGGAAAAAGGCATCTCTGGATATCTTAACATCTCCCTTGGAACCTTCTGTATGGTATATTTTGCTAACATTAGGAATTGCCATATGCTTAATTTGCACTTTAAGTAGGCGACACAAGAGTCAAAAGTCAGCCCTTGCAACTGCACACATGCAGACATATTTATACAATTTATTTCTGCTTCTAAGCGTAATGGTGGAACAAGTTGGGCTAAATAATATATTTTCGTACGTCAACTCCATTGGAGCAAGATGTGTTTGCAGAATGCTAACGACCCTATGGTTATTTATAGGAATTATTTTTTCTAACGGCTACAAAAGTTTTTTAAAATCCGACTTTACTCTCCCAAACCCATACCAGACTAATTGGAAATCCATTCGGCAATTAGAGAATTTTGCGTTGTTCGTATTTATATCCGAGGACAAGTGTAAAAGGGTTTCATTTGTTCAAGATTTTGAGACAAAGATATTACGACGTTCAGAAGATGACAAAATTAACCGGGGATTAATACGACCCGAAAAAGATATTTGCAAAAAGTATAATAATGAATGCCTTTTGTACCATCTTTGGATTTCTGCGGAGTTAAATAGTGAATCACGAAATGTCTCTTTAAAGAGCGCTTCATTAGAAATACGGAAACGGTTACCGCTTATTAGAAAGCAAATTAATTATATTTGTCTGGAAAATCTAGAAACCGTAATCAAAAATCAGTCAACCTGGAAAAATTTGAAAACCGCGTTCGTTATGCAGACAGATCTTTTCTGGTTTTACTGGGATAAGTTTCAAGGTGTGCAAGATCACATTAAGAGCATTAAATTTGCACATAATATGCCAGATATTCGGGAAACGTTTCCTAGTAGGTCCACGGCTATTGTTATGCCCTCGGGTATGCATGCCTATCACAGGTGGGTACTGGATCGTACACAATATCTGTTGTCATCAGGAATTTATTGGTTTTGGGCACAGTGGGAACAGAGAAAAATGCATAAAATAAAAACAGGAAGTGGACCGTTTTTTGCAGATAAATCGAAGCTATTAAAACCGAAAAAGTTGTCTCTAATGGAGTCGGAAATATCGTTTTTATTTTACTTGTGTTTTATTGGGTTAGGAGTATCTACTTTGCTATGTGTGTGTGAATTCGTAGTCTATATTGGCCTTAACGTATTTAAAAAGTTAAATATTTGAAATTATTAGCAAATTAGCATGCTTATATGCATTGAAAGCCGAAATACGTTTACTTTGATTTTATTACAATACACATCTTGTGACATTTTGTACCGTTTGAAATTTTGTACGCACGTAAATATGTCAGAGTAAATAATGTTTACTGGTAATGAAGTTATGCAAGTTCCTAAAAAGAAACTGTGTTTTTGAAGCTGGAAATCTTTATTGCTGCTTTACTATTAACTTTTTTTTTGTTTCTTATTAATAATAAAATGTGTCTTTAGATAGTAAATTCATAAAGAATGATTGTGTGAATATTAAGTTATTAGCAATAGTATTGTTATTAAGCTTGAGGTTGCAATAAAGGCGATATAAGATTGTCTATAGTAAAAATATGTCGAAAGTATATTTTATGTATATGGATAGTTAGTAGAAACCATTATTCGGAATTAGAAAAACTTTTCAGCTATGACTAAGGAAAAAGTAATAAGTACATAAAAGCACCAATTTAAACATTTCCACAATGTGATTTGGGTCTTTATTGTAGACAAGTATTAAAACTCTTATTAATTACACATACTGTATAAGCAGTACTTAAGAAAAATTATTTTAACATAGTGGTTACTTATGTTGATTAGTGCTTTCCTTTTTTTTGCTCAAAGCACTTCAAGGCATTTATTTAATAATGAACTTAGTATTACGATTGTGTGCTTTAAATAAGTTTAGTTAGTATTTACATGCGCGTGTTGATTTTTAACAATACCCGTTGTTGTAGATTCCAATTGCAGTTTAAAAATGAGCGTTTCAATTGGCTTTGTGAAAATTTGTGGTTTGAATTACTTCAAGGAGTCAATTTAAGAGAACATACACGTTTTAAAAATATTGTCTGACGCATTTGTTCTTAAATCACATTGCGTTGCAAAGGTTTACACGTATTTCACCCGCTGCCTCAGACCCAAGACAATAATTCAGGGTGCGTTTAAAAGCTGTTATTAACATTTTCAAAAATGAAACTTGCCGGTCGCTGGATTATTATCCTTGTTTTACACCACATAAATTTTCCAAAAGGAGCAATTTCAGACACGTTAAAGATGGAGCAAGTTCATTTACTGAATGTGGAGTCTATAACTGAGAGCAAGGAGATGCAACAATGCCATATAACGTTATTTACAAATACTAATATTATTAGGTTGGACAGATTCAAAACACCATATGTGTTGTCGGACTTTACGAAATCCTTGGGCACAGTCTACCGACGTCATTATGATAGGGTTGTTAAATCCACGTTCCGTTGCTCATCACTTATTATTTGTCTAGACAAGTGCTCCAACGAATCACAAGTTGTGAGTACATCCTACATTCCTTCAAGGGAATTGTGTCCGCCACGCAATATTTATCCCTACTGGTATACACTGATCGTAAATGACAGATGCGTAGATGAAAGTGAAGAATATTTACATTTTACCAGCGTTATACACGATCGGATAAAAGGAGAGGAACGCTTGCTACCCATGTATTTGACGTTTACTTACTCCTATTTCAAAAATGTTTCCCGCTACTGCTTTACAAGCTCCAAAATTCTGCCTGATTGCGACGCTGATATCCTTGAGGATTCGTACTCTGGTTCTTTTATCAGCTGTGACGGTTGCAACGAAAATTGTTTTGCGCTCTCTGTGGAAAACTACAATGCTTATATCCAACACGGGAAGAAATTTGCCTGGACCATTAGCGCGAAAATGGAATTGTTTACATCTGATATTCTAATTGCTATGAAATCTCAACCACCGTCTCATCAACAAAACCCAGGAAGAATGTTTATGGTTTTGTACCGCTTTCTCACGGTGGATTTAAACAATTCCCATGTTTTACGTGATATAAGCCCATATGCAAATATTAAAGGTCCTCTGATACACGTCTCCGATTTCCGCATAGAGTTTCCGTACATCAGATATCCCGTTGGATATACAGATCCCTACAAGTTAATCACTTGGAGTAATGTGCGAAGGCAAAAAGTTTCACTTGAGGTGCTAACATCCCCTTTAGAACCTGATGTATGGTTAATTCTGTTGGCAACTGCCATTTTGATATCGATTATAAATGCGATTTGTTGTAGATATACGCAACAAAGTGTGAGCTTACTCAGCACATACATTAAAGTCGTTTTACTAAATCTGTTTCTAATTCTGAGTTTATTAGTGGAGCAAGTAGAACTTGACACAATGCTGTCTTTTGCTAGGTCGACTAGAGCCAGATTGGTTTGTAAGGCGCTCACAATCCTGTGGTTATTTCTAACCATTCTTTTTTCAAACGGCTATAAAGGAATTCTCAAATCCGACTTTTCTTTCTCAAACCCTTACCAAACTAATTGGACCTCCATTTCGGAAATTGAAAACTTTACTCTTTTTACCTTCATATCCCTAGAAAGCTGTACGAGAATTAAAAATATTCAAAGTTTAGAGACGAGAATACCAAAAAGAAGTAACGGGTACCATGGCAAACAATTATTACGACCAGGAATCCGTGCATGTTCGACGATGTTTCCTGACGAATGCATGCTTGAGCTTATTTGGAAATGGGCTGAAGTGAATAATGCACCGCATAATGAGAGTCAACTGGTTAATATAATACGAAAAAAGCATCGACTTTGGTTTGTTCAAAAACAAGTCAATCATGTGTGCTTCAAAAATTTGGAAACTCTCGTAAAAAATCAGTTAACCTGGGATGATCCCAAAACTGGGTTTCTGGTACAGGAAGATGTTTTTTGGTTCGTCTGGGATCGTTTTCAAGTGCTGCAAAATAAAATAAAAAATATAAAATTTGCACATAATATGCACAATGCAAGCGCGACATTTCCTATAATGCCGGAAGAAATTGCCATGTCTTCAGGTATGCATTCCTACCACAAATGGGTTCCTACTCGTATGCGGCATCTGCTTTCTTCGGGTATCTATTGGTTTTGGGCAAAGTGGGAACGATTGCGCTGGATCAAAAGACAGGTCGGGGGTAATCCGTTCCTAGCAGGTAAACCAAAAGTATCGAAAAACAAACGCTTGTCGTTTATGGAGTCTGACATATCCTTTGTGTTTTACTTGTGCTTTGTTGGACTTGGAGCATCCTCTTTGCTATTTGTAATTGAAATTATTGGTCATTATCAGCTGGGAACATTTGGTTTTATATATGCATGCATTAATTACTTGACACAATTTTTTATGAAAAGTCATTTGCACAAAATACTTGTGAAAAGTCATTGAATGAATGCGTGTATGAGCCAAGTATTATTAGTTAAACAAATATTTTCATCAAAAGAGCTAAAAAAACTTTTGATTATGAAATTCAGCTCATAAAGAGCACCATCTTGACTGCATACGTAAAGTTGTATTATAGCCGAATGTCTCGTCTTTGTGTTCGTTTGTAATTCTAGCTGAAGAACTATTATTCAGTATTTGAAACACTTGTTAGTTATAGAGAGTGGGAGTAGTGCGACGGGACTAATACAATTCAGCTAAAGTTTTTATAATGTAAATTAAAATCTCACTTTTTAGTACCACCGATAATTACACACAGAAATTTGGTAGTAAATTACTACCATTTTCAATGCATATATGACTCTACCAAATTGGTAGCGGAATTTACCACCAGCACGGTACCAAGTCAGTATTACCAGCTGCGCTTAAAATACTACCTTCACAGTAGAGAAGATTTGGATTTCTACCAGCACAGTAAAACCACGGTCTACCGCGGCGGTTTTATATTTTTACCATTGCAGTAGTACGTAATGCATCTTTCGGTAATAACCCGTTTCGGATTTACTACCACTCGAGTATTGTTTTAAATGCAGATATTAGTGATGAAATTATTATAATTCGTCAGTGAAGAATGAAAACCTTTAGATTGCATTGCATTGGCCACAATTTCAGCACAGATTGCAACCTAAAGGTTTTCATTCTTCACCAACGAATTAATTAATAAAATGTACAACAAGATTAAAACATGCTAAAAATTACTGAATTATCAAGTATTTATTAGTAGCAACTTAGAAGTTCAATTTTTCATATACTTATATTCATAAAATTATCATAAAATTACAACTAATCCCTAAGTCTAAGTCTACTAAGAATTAGTGATACACCAAAGTAGCATCAAAAATGATTCATAAATATTAGTTCTACAATTTGCACGTACTATTTCATCAACCCATTAATTAAAATAGTAAACAAAGAGTAATTTGCACGTTCTAATTATTTAACTTTATCCACCGCAATTTAGTCATCCGGGCAGACATAGGTGCCTTTCCAAGTTTCTGCTGCAGTCAATATTCTAACGCCTTGCACCCCAATCGAGTTACTACTGCAAATAAATAAAGAATTGCATTTATTTTAATAAGTAGATACCATGCATAAATTTTGACTTGATAGCATCCAAAACTAAAGACAAGTTTTTGGACTTTTTGATGATTACAAGTTATGATCGCCGCAAAAATTGAAATTTTGTTGAGAATTGCATCATTAGCTTAAATGCTAATATGTAGTATTAAACGAAAAATTATTTACCTACCTTTTATTACTCGATTTCCCGATTCCCAAACGGCAGCGATCACGTCCAGTAGTTTCAGCTTGATGTATACGGTAGCCCTTCGAAACTAAAATAAAACCGTAAGTCGTCTCGTTATTTTACAGAAGAGAAGCGTATAATTTAATTAATTAGCTATAAATAAATGCAGTAAAGAAATAATGCAACTTAGTTTTAGAATAAATTAATTTTTTGCTTACCTTGGCTTTGAAAGTTGTAAGTTAACGGCAGCAGTTCGATCTTGATCGTATATTATTCAATTATGGGTGGATGCACTTCTCCACTCACTTGATTACGATTAATTAACTGTACGGAATACATTTGGCGATTGAAACGACAGTGATGAGATAAGCGTCCTTTATTACGAATTAGATTTAAATGTTATTACACTAACTCCAGTATTCGGTCTCTGGAGTAAGAAAACTGCGGACCGACTAGATGAACTAGATACTATGCGTTCGTATTTTGGCCGTTATTTTCTGCCTGAAGTATGCATTGCCATTGCCATTCACTTACGTGTATGCCATGCAAGAATGCCATTTAGATTATACCGTTGTGGTAGAAAGAATTCATAACCATGCTGGTGGAAATCAAATCCCTCATCGGTAGTGATCTTCTTCTGTGCTAGTAACGAAAATTACTACCAAATCTTGGTAGTAAAACGAACTGCGATTTACTACCGCATTTTTATGTGTGTACTCTTGCTCACTTGTTAGTAGCACCTACTGTCGAGGCCAACGAAAACTATAAGAGTTCAATTAAGACCAGGTAAGTAAACCACACCTCCAGACTCATACGAAAATTCAAGATATCTAGTCATACAAGTCAACCATTGCAACTT
>JAAXYX010001436.1:0-23107 GCA_036851915.1 Ptenothrix huangshanensis | reverse complement strand
ATCTTAAGAGATCGGCTATCTTTGTCCTAAGTTCCATGAATTCCCTTTCCCGGCTGGCTATCTTTCATGTTTAGATGCAGGTGGCAGGCTATAATTACAAGTTTCAGGTTTGCGTTAGCTAAAGATCACAAGTTGCAAGTTGCCGTTGTCGAGTATGAATTTGAATGCATTCCAAATCATCTTCATATTAGAGGCACATAAAGGATGAAATTTCGATCAACTAAATAATCATCGTTATTGTTTGTAACGATGAGTACTTCACGCAGCGAGTAGTGGCAGAGTGGAATAAGCTTCCGAGTGAAGTGAAGTGAAATACAGTCAGGGTCACGAGTAACGAGCCCGTATCAGCGTAAATAATCCTGTACAACATTACAGCATGCAAAGTATAGCAGACGGGAGTACTTGCGCTCACTTGGGAGTATTTAAGGGACTCCGGTACAGGAGAATTTTACGCCGATACGGGCTCGTTACTCCTGACTGAAATACAGCTTCAATGAAAGAGGATTTGCAAGTGTAAACGTGTTTAAAAGTAACCTGAATAAACTTTAAGGCTGGAGCTTTACATTCACAAACCCTAAAGACAGTCTCGCTGAGTAATTATAGTGTTCTCGGGACCCCCCAAGAGAATAATTCTCAAATCCTAGTGATTCTCCGGATGAAGCAATATTATTATTATTTATTATTATTGTAATTTATTAATTTAAATGTTACTACTTGCGTATTGGTTGGTTGTATGATGTAGTTATTATTGATTGTCATTTCACTGGTCAAATGTTATTGTTTGTTGCTCGTAGATCAACGTTCGGTACGGTCTTGAACAAAAGTTGCCGTTGATTTAAAAGTTTAACCTAAGCTGTGATCAGTGACCTAGGCCCAGTCAGTACATACATTTCCAGATCAATCTGTGATTTTAAAATTGTTGTTTTGCCTTGCCGTGACGTGTTACCTGACGTAAGTTTGATCTGGGCTTGTCGGAAACTTCAAAGTTGTTTGTCACCAGATATACAGTCAGAGTGATTGTGGTGTGATAGAACAAGAGTTAGAATTAAAGTGGTTACGGAATCAATTAATTCATCATTAGTGTGACCATCATCTTGCTTCAATGGAATTGAATGAGGATGAGTACGTGGCAGCCGAGAAACAATTGACAGCCTTGGAAGAGAAATTGAATGCTGCTGAAGGAGGTTTGAGTTCCATTCACGGGATTTTGTCAGCAACCGAAACTAAATTGACATCATTGAACAACATCGTTCCCCATACCGAACCACTCTCATCCCGTCAAACTCAACCTGAGAATAAAGTTGTCACCTCAAGTAGTACGAAAGGCGATTCGGAGCCGGTGCCGGTACCGGAGAATTCGCAAGACGAAGACGACGAAGCGGTGATCGTGAGAGAAGTTACTAAAGCACTCAACGATCAACTGTCGCCTGAAGTTGTTGTAAGCGCAAGCAGTCACATTATTTACAATTTTTAGTATAGAAATTAGAAGTACTAATTGCTCATGTTTTTCATTTGATAATGCTTTGAATTGGTGCATGAATCGTCGTGAACTTTGATACTTGTGTGTGTCATGGTACGTATGGTTTCGTATTTGATCATTTAGCAGATACAAAAATGAGAGTAGGTAATCTCAGTTTGTTGAATTATTGGATGCAAATGAGGCAAAAGCGGCCAAGGCGGCAAATCGTCTCGAAAATAAAAAGTAACGGATTTGACATGCAGTCTTCGTGAGTAACAAGTTTTTTTTATTTACTCAAATTGCCATAAAACTTTCTATAGAACGAAGACAAACTTACAGGTTTTTGAATGCGCATTAGAGAAAACTTCGAATGTACTTTACTCCGTGGTACAATCAGCGTTTTTGTTGTACTTGTTGTCGCTATTAAGGTGTGGGATAATTTCTTATTAATTATTGTGAGCAACGCAGAATATTAATTGAATGAGCATTCGACCAATTCGACGGGGTGTTGTGCATTTCCAGGCTGCTTTGCATATGTGTGAAGACTATTTAATTGATGGATTGGTGACTTGGTGTCAGTCTTGAATATCAAATTCTATTTTATTGGAAATCCATTGGCAGTTGAGGGGGTCGAGGATGGGCTCTTTCATCGTCCACTCCATGTACTTGACGTGATTTTTCTCGTCCACCAGAATCACTGTGTGGGTTCTGCACATGTCACGTGTAAGTTGATGAAACTGATCCACTAACCGCATATTATTGTAATTATTATAAAATTTGCCTGCGTTACCTGGAGCCATAATTCTTCCAGGGAATATGCACAAATCTGCTGCTTATTCCCTCCGCAAATTCTCGAGAGCGCGCCTTTGCGAGTGTTTCCAATTTGGGATCGGGGAAGTGTCTGGAAAAACACAATGATAAAGTTGAATTACAGAGTGCAGCATTAAAAGTTCATGATTGTCGTGTGAAGGTTTTTTAATTTTCGGAAAGTGTATTGTGTAGGAGAAAATCTTTGCCAAGTGACTGTTGCTACAATTTGTTATTGACGAGTTGGTATGAAATAATGACTTGGTGCGTAGGCTAGATAAAAATTAATCAGGTTTTGGGTGTGGTCATAAAAACCAATAAAAAGTAGACAAATTAGGGACAAAGAGAAGGACGTTACTTGTGAGGTGATTTGAGAATGTTGAGCAGTCCCTGGACCAAATTTGCCTCGTCGTTGCGGTGGCAGGTTTTGACCAGTTCGTTAAACTTGACTTGACCGTCCTTGACCTTGAGGAAGGGCGCGTTGTAGGGACAGTTGCCAAAGCTATGGACTTTGTCGTTGGGCAGAATGACTTGGAAATGTTCCGTCTCGATTTCCTTGCTGTTGCTGCGATTGGAGTTTTTGTGGTCACTATTTGGTGGATTCACATGGGAGCTGTGGATGGATTGAGCAGGGTAATAATTTTCCTCGTTGGAGCAGTTGGCTGCATTCGCTGAGTTCTCGTGTAGCCTGGGCGAGTAGTTGGAGAAGTAACTGATCGTCGGGCCGTTTTCTTTGTCGCTTTACAAAATAGTTCATTTATTAGAACCCAAATGACCCAAAATCATTTCTACGTCTTGGAAAATTTTCCAAAGCATTTTGAAAACTATTTGCTTGGTGTGACTTCAAAAGTGTAATTTGTTGAGGAAAGACATACGTGCCAGTGACATCGATGGTGAGGAGATTGAAACTGTGGTAAAATTCAGCTGCGTTTTGTCTTCTCAGATCATTTCCGTACTCAGTTCCGTTGTGGGAAGACTTCAAATAATTCGTGACCAAACTGCGATTGAATGTGTTGCGTTTAAAAGCTTGTGAGTCACTAGAAATATTTTGTCCCGGCACTTGGGAAAAATACAACTGTAGGTACTGGTCTACGGTGTTCTACCTCAAAATTCTTCTCTACTTTACTTACTGTATTATGATCTACCTTAGACTATGGGGTAGAGAAGGGTTTGGAGGTATAGAACACCTTAAACTCTCAGGTAGAGAAGAAAATCCGAGTAGAGAACACCTTAGATGAGTACCCAACTTGATATAAAATAAACACAGTCTTTCAACGTGATTTGTTTATTCTTGGCACCAGATATGAGGAAAATGAGTGACTTACAATCCCCTGCCAAGCTTTTGGTTCTTGACGGTGTTGGGCTTGGGCGGCATATTCAAAAGGGCTCCGATTTTGCCCGTTTTGCTCATCGCCAGCCACGTGCCGCCTTCTCTCCCCGGCTCCATGTCCTCTCCTGCATAATCGCCAGCAAAATTTCTTTTATTCACTGCGCAATACTTGCACGGAACTTTAGCCTTTGGTGTTGACTTGAATTGAATGGTTTAGTATTTGTAATTGAGTGTACATTAAACTACCTCCAACTATTTGAGGACTGCATGTCCAGCAATGCAATTGCTTGGAAGGTCTTGAGTAGTACTCGTCTCTATTTGCGGCCAGGATCAATTTGTACTGACCTTCTCCCGGGTGGCAGTTCGTGTGGAGGAATAAGATGCACATTTTGAGGAATTTTGGATGAAATCACCGTACTCAAGTCTTGTTTGATTTTTGCTCAACTGTTTTTGTCTTTGGTTTCGACGGAGTTGGTTAACTTTCAAGGGATGTTTGGCTTTTGACTTTTGTGTGACGCATGTTGAGTGTGGCAGGGGCTACTGCGGTTGTGGTTGGAGTAACGAGTTGAGTGAAGCACTTGAGTGTTGTTCATTGTTAAGGTTATCAGCTTGGGCTTTGGGTCGGTCGAGGATAAGAAGGAAAAACAAGCACTGAATTTGTTGATTCGTGCGCTGAGTAGTTTTTAAGGAATCTTGTGTGCGATCAGTTTGCGTCATCCAGTTCTAAATCCGATATCTCGTCAGTGGATGAGAATTTGAGTTTCGAGTGCGTTATTGTCTATTTGGGAGGTGGGATTACATTGTTGATTTGTTCAACTGTTCTCTTGTTGTTTTTGTGTGGCTGTCAGGAAAGATTGTGACAAGTGGCGTATTAGGGAAGCAGATAATGGCAATCGCGTATCGCATCTCGGAATAAATAAGCAGCTTCCGTGTCAGTCCTCCTTGTACAATCTCAACTTGAATTTCTAGGGGCACGTGGCTTCTTTTCACTCACTTTTTGTTGTCGCGTGCCGCATCAGCGTTTCCACTTATCTCCTTCTGTACTTGCTCTACTCACGTATCCAGTCCACTCCCACTGTCCACAGTTCTATCTTTATGCCATCCTGTCATTCAGCTCAATTCTTTTTCACTTGACGTGGCTGCAAAAGAGCATATCTCACCACAAGTGCATTCAATCAAAGCCACGGATCTTGAGGAATGTCCTCTCATGAACAACAGTTGAAGGGATCCTTCCACTTGGACATATTTACTAATAAACAGTTTCAGTCAGAGTTTCTAATTCTTTTACAATGTCCCAAAAGTTTTTGCGTAGACGTGCGAAACTGCGAAACGTGCTATGAGGAATATTTTCGACTAGATGCAAAGGGTGCTAAGCGAATATTTGAAAAGGGTTGAATTCGGGGATGTCCAATGGCTTGTAAATGGCGTTGTTTTTGGCGGATTTTCGCAGTTAAATATTACCATGGCATTTAGTGGAATAATTCAATCTACACCTACCTAAAGCTTCTGTTCTCCGTTGTTTTGGCATTCTGGTGTGGCGGTATCAGTAACGTAATGTATACTGAAAGTGAGATGGAAAACATGCATCAGAATCAGAATTAGGAGTAGAAAGTTGTAAATGTGAAGATTTGAACTTACTTGAATTGAAAGTACAGGTTAGTTGGTTGACATGGGCGGATTGAGAATTACTTGTAGAAAAGGAATTGTCGGGAATTATTATCTTTTGAATGTGGTTCCATTGATTGTGGGCTTGGCAGGCGCCAGTTATGATTCTTTGATTAGTTGTGTTTGTTTTCGATTCGCTGTTTACTTTCCAGGGGTTATTGGACTCTGAACTGTGTACATTTTGTGAGTCGGTTAGGATTTGAAGTCAAGAGGTAAAATATCGTCTGCGGTTGTGTCACTGAATTCACTTAGCTGAACATCCACTTTGGGTCTCGTTCCGCCGCTGCCGACATCGTGAACTCAACTCTAAGCTTCCCCTTCTGCCTTCTCAGACAAGGTCGTTTTTGCCGCAGAAACAAGCAGTTAATTTTTCTTACAGCTACACACACAATGTTTGACTGAGAAGATTGCAAAGGACTGAGCGTGAGGTGATGTTGTTGGTAGAAAATGAATTTTTGGATTGGAGCTGAATGGAAAGACGAACTTGATTTGTAACAAGTTGATATTTGATTTGAGGAGGACTAAAAAAGAGAAACCATGGCAGGGGTAGATTCGTAGTTTGAGTGGGATTGCAGTTGGCATTTCCATCCTTTTAAAATAGACCCACGTGGGTTACGCATTTTCCGTCTCGTCCTGGCTTTTAGCCTTTCCTGTAGTGACGTACGGAACGAGATTATTGTCAACGTGCCCGAACCATTTGCGTCTTGGACTTGTCTTTCCATTCCCTTTCATCCGTGTCGTCAGCTCCCCTTCACATCTTCCCTTTCTCCATCCTTTTACAGCTGTTTTCTCCTACGCGGCATTTCTAACTTTTTCCCCTTTGGAGAATTTCGCGGTTTCTATAGGCGTCGGCTTCCATTTTTAAATCCTAGATACTCCACATATGAGCCAAGGTCGGGGAAGCACGTGTGAGTGTTAGTATGCCTGGGAATCATGAATTAAGTTATTGACACTGCCTTTGGAGTAAAGAGCAGATTTTACCATGAGAATGTCAGTGCTGATTTTGCGTTTGGAAGGACTAAGGAAGAGCAAACGCAACTTGTCTTTCGCTTTCTTTCCATTTACAAGTACAAGAAAAGAAATGTGGAATTTCCAGCTTACACTCTTGTCATGTTTTACTATTGCGCACGTTTCATTTCATTTGTTTGCTATAATAAGGCAAATACATTTATCGTGTCTCTTTGGTTTTTGTCGTTAGGAGTTTTGATTGCATCACAAATCCTGTCTGTTAGTTTTTCGCATGCTTTATGTACGTTGTAATTTTGATTTAACTTCCCTTTCTTCTTCAAATTCCTTTCAGCTACCATTCACTGAGTTTCGCAATAATGTCATTTTTAATGTGTTTGTTCCTTCGCATTGGTTCTGAATGTGAATCCTTCGGAATGATTTCAAGTAGGAGCGGAGTTGAAGGGAAGATGCAGAGGTGGCATCCTCCATTTGGCGGTCGTCAACGACGGTCTAAACTGAAGCTGTGTTTGCTTGAAAGGATAATTTTGTTTCCTCACGCTTGCTTCTCATATGTGAAGAGATGACGCAAGACTGCACAAGTAAAATGAGTACGCATTGTGGAGTTATGGATGAGAGTGGAAGTCAACTTGTGACTGCCATGCATTGTGTTCATTGTTATTGAAATGAGTTTAAGTGTGAGCTCAGTTTGATTGCCGTTGGCATTCCTTGTTCGGCTTACACAAACACACCCCCATGCACTATTTCTTCAGTTTTTGTTGGCTTTGTGTGTCTTGACTAAACGGTTCTTTATGCCGTTACTCTTGGTGGTTAGAGTTGTGTTGTGTTAGCTTTTTCTCTGAGACCCGAACAGTAGTGGATGTAGATGTTGATTGAAGATATGCAAGCGCAGAGTAGATGCAAATTAAAATCCCAAGCCCGTCAGTCTTGGGACTTGTCTGATGTTCGTGAATGTGAAGAAGGCTATTGTGGAACAGTCAAGGCCTCGTTACGGGACGTTTTATTTGCGTCCAATTCTTATTCATTTTCCTTCATTTTTTCCCACTTTATTTATTGGCCAACGTGTGTCTTTGCCTCTTTGCCTTGAACTTCTCTTGGAAATCCAATGAAAAGAGAATCCACGGTTGAACTACTCTAGAGGTTTACACGTAAGTTATCTCCAGTCGCCACTTCTCAGCTCAACAACACACATTCACACCACCTTGACGCTATTTTATTTTTCTCCAAGGGTTTCTAGAGAATTTCGGTTTGTAATTTGCTAAATGTGTCTTGAGTCATTCCCTTCCTGTCCAGTTCTGTCCATGTAGTGAATTCAGTTTGTTCGTGCTCATGGCGTTTATTGCCTCATACTTTGAACATTTTTCATCTTGGGATCACATGAAAGTGTCAACGAGTGAGGAGAAGGCGTTTACGTATTTACTGTTACGGCTAATTTGAGCTGAAGAACCGTGCGTGGTTTAATTGATGCAATAAAGTCATTTATGATTCCTTTTGTTCTTAGACTGTGAAAGCGGAAGTGGGTTGCGGCGGAAGCGCGAAACTAGAGATTTTCATTGTGTCGGCGTTGTTCGAAGGACAAGCGTTGTTGAAGAGGCACAAATCGGTACAGGCAGCAGTGCGGACGATCCCACAGGCGGACGTGAGGGTCCACGCCATCACCATCACCAAGTCTCTCACGCCTTCTCAGTATCAGGCTCTGAGCAACTGACTCAGCAACACCTTCACTCCTCAGAATTACAAATAAACAAATACACAATTAATTACCTAAACTAACTGTCTTAACTTCCAGCTGCCTTTCAACTTTTACCACATAATAATAAAAATAATAAAAAATGTCGGGAAAGCTCGTGCGCGTCTGCTCCCCAGGTAAAGTGATTTTACACGGAGAGCACGCCGTGGTTTATTCTAAGAAAGCGATTGCGGTTTCCGTTAGTTTATTCACAAGTCTTGACATTCGGCGTGGAAACGGCGACTGCTCTGAGGATGAGCAGGTGGTGACCCTGCTCTTCCCATCCATTGACCTTGACCTGAGCATTAAGCTGTCTCAGATTCGTAGCCTGTCAACGTCAACTTGGCACTGGCTTCTCGGAGCTAAATGAGGAGGATTCCGTTCCATTAGACTCCAAGTGGCTGGAATCCATCCAGGAGTTTATACGACAACACGTCCATTCAATTCCCACTCCTGGATCTCCTCATGCTGCAGGCCAAATCAAGGCCACGGAAGCGTTTATTGGACTTTTTGCGGCCATCGTAGAGGGAGATTTGGTGGAGCCACTCGTGTTTGAAATTAAAACAGAACTGCCAGTGGGCGCTGGGCTCGGGAGCTCGGCTTCCTTCGGAGCTGCTCTTGTTGCCGGCATTCTCAGATGGACCGGGAAGATCTCTGCTGATTTAAATAAGGAGGACAGATTAATGGTAACTCTTGATTCCGTTCACTTCCCTACTCTTCCTACTATTTCCTTTCATGTTCTTCACTTGGATTCTGATTCCCCTTTGTATCTGAACTTGGGCTTTTTGCAGATAAATCGTTGGACATTCTTCAGTGAGAAGTTCGTTCACGGATCTCCGAGTGGGATTGATAATCACGTGGCCACTTATGGCGGAGCCGTGGTGTTTCAGAGACAACGCAGTGCTGATGACAACGACGGAGAGGCGGCGCAGGTGATTCCATGCCCAGAGATTCGCGTCATTTTGGTCGACACGAAAGTTTCTCGTTCCACGCATCAAGTCGTTCAGAAAGTGAGTGTAGTAAATAATGGCGTATTTGTGTGCCCTGATTAGATGCTCACCTGTAACTTGATTTTCCACTTGAATTTTGTGGTTGCAGGTAAAAGAGCTGAAGGATCGAAGCTTGGAGACGTGGGAGAAGATCATCAATGACATCGGTCAACTTGTGGAAAACGCAGTGGAGGAGATTCGGGACAACAAGTCTATGAAATCCCAACTGTTTCTCGACAATCACCGCCTCCTCCAGCAGCTCGGTGTGTCTCATCCAGCTTTAGATCAAATCGTCGATATCGGCAAGAGTTTGGGCTTTGATGGGAAATTAACTGGCGCAGGGGGTGGCGGATGCGCCTTTTTATTCATTCCTCCCGATGCCGACGAGGACCAAGTGACCACGCTAAAGAATTCCTTGACCTCGAATGGTTTTCAGTTGTGGGAAACCAAATTGGGATGCCCTGGTGTGCATTTCCGGGAATAGGGGCTCACGATTCAATCATGTCTTAAGTATTTGTGAAACTTTTTTTCAATTTCAACTTTTAAATTTCCCGCACAATTTATAATTGTCAAACAGTGCTGGTATAAGTGCGCCTAGAAACTCTGTCTAGTAAAACAATGATACATAAATTATTGGTACAACTAGTTGCTAAGTAATCATGACTGCTATTATCTCATTCATTTATTTCTCTTGAGTCTTGAGTAATAAAAAGGGAATGACAAGAACATTTTTTGGATTTCGTTTTTTCTTATTCTTATATTGCCTGTTTTTTTTATTTGCCCGTTTGCAGGTTTACATTTTACACGCTTTATTTTTTGGGTTTCGGCTTTTCCTTGGATCAATATTTAGAAGGTTAGGTTAGGTCAAGTCAGGTCGAGGAATTGAGTTTAATAATTATTGTGTGCTGTTTATATTTTGGACCGCCATAGTTTCCATATGCCCTTGTGCGATTCGATGAAAGATTTGACCGAGTGTTGAGCCGAACCCGGAGCAAATGTAACTCCGTAGCCTCCATGACCATAATTGTGAATGACCTGGAAAGTTTGAGAGTAGATTTTTACATGAACATTTTCTGGACTGATGAGGTGTAACTGTGTTCACAGCTTGGCTCAACTTACCTTGACCTCGTGACCTCCGTTATTAATGACTTCCAACTCGGACCGAACACCACCGTCCCTGTAGGGCCTTAGGCCCGCCCATTCTCGAATTATCTGCCCACCTTTCAAATTAGGCACGAGTCTCGTACAGCGCTCCCAAATGCCGGCAGAGTCATGGGGATCGATGGCAGTGCTGAAATTGTCGAACTGCCGGGTTCCGCCCAACGTCACTTGATTCATCCCAGGAATCACGTACGTGTCTGAATTGGAGTAGAAGAACATCTTGACCCACGGAGCTTTGACCTTGAAAACTTGACCGCGGATCGGAATGACACTGTCATCGTGACAAAGCCACCGAGCACCGAGTCCCGTGCAGTTAAACACGTAGTCGAAATTGTGCAGGTCCTTGAAACTGTCGATGCGCCCCGGAATCACAGTCACCCGCTCTTTCAACCTTTTCATTCAACTTTTCAACATTAACATTTGCTTTTACAAAAGTATTCAGTCACAGCACCAACGAGCAAACTGTAAATTCAGTGACAGAGCAAACGAGAACCTTTGAGTTAGCCACTGGAGATGAATTTGGGAGTCGATGACCATCGTTGTAAAGTACGAGCCGTGTCGCCAATTACCCGGGCAAAGTGTCAGCTCCTCCTCCGTCACGGATCTGTACACCGGAACCAAACCCTGCAGCAGTTTGTTCTGAAACATTCGTCGTCATCAAATCAGCATTTTCATATCAACTCCGAAGCCAGGGCCTCGTCTATGGGTTCTTCGTGCTCAACCACCTCCCGACATTTTCCAAACAATAGACTTTTTCAAAAATGTTCCTTGGAAATATTGAACCTTTTGAAAAACCTTAATTCGAGAAAATGCCATCCTTTCCACAAGCTTAATTGGATAATTAGCCTTTTCAAAAAGTGTTGATTCAAAAAATTGGGGTTTTTGAAAACAAAGTGTTCGTTGGAAAAATTAGGTACTTTGAATAAGTTTCAATTGGAAAAACGACGACCTTTTCAGACGAACGTTGAAAGGGGAAAATGATGATATTTTCAGAAAACGCAAATTAGGGAAATGACGAGCTTTTCAGTAAAGGGTAATTGAGAAAATGACGACCTTTTCTGAAAGCGTTAATTGGAAAAATGAATGCGTTTTGAAAAAGCGTTAATTGGAAACCTGACACCGTTTTACAAATTGTAGAAAAAAATGGCAGGAATTGCGAGGAGCCCTGGAAATGGAGTGAGAGGTTGCGTGGATCGCGTGATGAATTGTTGTGCTCACCTTTGTCGTATCAAGCTCCCCATCCTCGAATAAATAACCAGACACAGCCTTAATTCCATGTTGGACAGGATCCTCCGCAGACCGCAGTAGCTGGTCGTAGTGTTTGTACGACTCTGTTATCCACTTTCTGAAATATTTGGAGACACATGAAACCCACAATCTTAAATAAAACCTTCACTTTCACCTTACCTTCTCATCTCTCCTGTGGAATCTCCCGCCACGTGAAATCCTCCTCCGGGTCTGAAGATTCCCGCGGCTCCGTGACTGGTGGTCTGGTCCCCGAATTTCTCCGACAAAATCGTCACCTGGGAATTCGGCAGTTGAGTCAGGATTTCTGAAGCAGTCGAGAGGCCGACGATTCCTGATCCCACCACACACAATTTCATCTTCCCTGGGCCCAGCACTTCCCTTGAAACTCGACAACAGAAAAAACAAGATCCTATTTTCCCCCCTTGACTATTCGACTCCTAATTATCACTGCACTTTGTCTAGTCCAGAAATACAAAAGCCAAGTTTGGATTGACTAATTGGGAATTGAAAATCAAGTTGGAGTCTCAAGTGGAGAGGAGTGAATGTGGACATTGAATGAGGAATATGCACGGAGTTAATTCTGGGACGTTGTGTGTGCTTTAGTTGGTTTTTCTTTTATCTCGCTCTGTCTTACCTTCCTTGTCATCTGCCTCTGACCCTCAAGAGTCGTCCACCAATCGTTCCGAGGTGAAGGGGCCGTTCATTAATCACGTCATTGTCCTTTCCATTGGTTTTCCTGGGATTTGGTCGTCTATGTTGAGGAAGGGGGCTCAAGTGGGAGAAACAACTTGTACCGCACCTTCTCCTTACGCTCATTTCGTAACTCGAAACTGCTCCACAGATTATCTTGTGAGGTTCCTCACCTTTGGCTCCTACGCCCTTTCCAATACATTTCAGTCCATGTCGTTCCGATAAGCGCTTTTCTTCTACTACTACGATCCATACAAAGTGCTTATCAACGACTGCTTTCCTCTCGACAAATTGAGAATATGTTCAAAGGAGCTTAACTTAACTAAAACTTAAATACGAACTGCCATATCCACGTTTTCCTTATTAGTCACTGCTGCCATGGATTTCACTCGATTATTATTACGACTCTGGAAAGTTCTCGTTTCCTAACTTTTTCCCTCAATTGGTTGCTTGTAGAAAAGTAACGGACGCGTGAATGTTTTGAGTTGATTATCGAAATGACTTGGAAGGAGACAAGACGTTAGTTAGGAATGGTTAAGTTAAATATTAAATGTCAAGTGTAGTTTAGAGTTTGAAAATTGGACAAGTGAGAAAAGGAGGGATAAATCGTAGTTGCGGAAAATGCCTTTCCGCTTCCGCCATCCGCAGCCAAAAGGCCCCGCCTCAGAAGGTTCCTTGTTCTCGAATCCGTACGACCCAAAACACCCTGACCAGAAAAATCGCCAGCAGTACCCAGGAACGATCCCGCCCCAAAAGGAAAATGGGTTTGCGGAATGTCCGTGCTTCTACGCCTACTCGCCGTGTCCGAATCCGAAGCCTGGGAATGAGAAGGAGGAAGAGTTGAAGAAGAAGGAGAAGAAGAAGAATTCCGAGTTCGGAATGAATGCGAATCCGTTCAGACACCGCTACGTGAAAGCCAACACTCTCCCGAACCCGAACATTGTGTGCGGGCCGGGGCCCTCTCGCGGCTGCTGGAATCCGTACCAGACCACGGTCCAGGAGCTCCAGACGATTATGCGAGCGGACACTTTCCAAGCGAAAAAGATGTCGGGCGATTCCCCGTACAGCTACTCCTACTCGCCTCCTCCGAGTCTCAGAACCGCCACGCCCAAAATCCCCCCCAGCGCCCTCAAACCCCCCGGCGTCAAGCAGCATCATGACCACCACAAACCTAAACCCAGTAAATCCCACGAAGGCATGGACTTTGTTTTCAACCCCGTCAACGACTTGGCCACTGAAGTCACCGTCACCATCGAACCCGAAGAACCCGACCCACTCGAATACGCTCTCGATCACGGCATCATGCCCATCATCTGCGGCTACATGCCTCCAAGCGCTGCTCCCGTCATCCCCGAGTTCGTCATTCCCAAGAGCAAGTCGGAAAAGTTGTCGAAGAAGCAGAAGCGTCGAGGGTCCAAAACCGAGGAGGCTACGGGAACAGAAACGGACGCAACGACGGCAGCTGCTGCTGCTACGGAGTCGAAAGGAACCGGTTACGGCTCCGGCTCCGCCTCCTATCCCTACCCCAACTACCCCAACTACCCCAACTACCCCTACCCCTACCCGGAATCAGGCGCCGCGTATCCTTACCCTTATCCTTACCCTTACTCCAATTCCTACCCCAACAAATCTGCACCCTACAGCTACTCCGGCTCTCCCACAACCGCCTCCGCCAAAACCCCCGCGCCCGACAGCGCCCCACAACTACCACCACCCGAATCCCAACCCCAACCCCAATAAGCCAACCAACTCGACGCATTCACTAAGCCAAGATTCAGTGATTTCCACAGTCCACTCATTATAGTCTAAGTGGACACAACATTTCCTAGTGAGAATAAAAACCAGGCTCGGATTTTCTGTCTGTCTACCATTCAATTCTTGTTCTCATTTGGCATTCCGTGCTCAAGTGGAAAGAAAAGGCATGTGTGTTAGCATAGTATTGCGGTAATTGAGTAATTGTGATGCATGGACATTTGAGAATTAGTGGGCGAGGAGAGGATGCGAAAAGAGTGTGGGAGTTGATTGTGTTGGGATGCTCAGTTACAAGTTTGTATTTATTCTGTGCGAAAGACTCTACTGCGTGGCTGACTGTCACGCTTTGAATTTGAGGTCAAGTAAGAATTAGTTTTGATGCGTGAGGTTGAGTGTCAGTTGTCGTGATGCGCGGTGCCGTAGCGCTGCTTCTGTTTGTGGGACTGGATGGAGCGCGGGGAGGCGTTGGACAGCTGCGAGCTCAAGGGTTTGACGCGGAGCGAGAATTCCTTCTCGCCAGCCTGACTTTTGTACGAGTTGCCGACGCAGCCGTGTCCGTGCGACTGCTGCTGACTGGGAAATCCGTCGACTGCTTCTTTCCCGCCTCCTGGACCGCCGCTGCTGTTGGAACTCGGTGGCCCTGCACCCACGCCGGCTCCGGACCCCGAGCCAGGAAACCAGCGACTGGCAAGTTCGCCGAGTTTGAAGCGCTCGCCCGCCAAGTCCTTCCCGTCGAGAGTCGTGAGTTGAGGGAGTCTGGCGGCAACGTTGAGTCTGTAGTCGCTTCGTATGGCGAGCGGATTCCCGCCCATGGACAGCTCCGTGATGGCAGTTCCGCTGAGAGTGGTCAAGTCGGTGAGGCTCTGGATTTTATTGTAGGCCATGTAGAGGGCGCAGAGGTTGGTGAGGTGAGGGAGTCTTGGGAGATTCGCAATTCGGTTGTGCTCGAGATGGAGATAGCGCAGGGACTTGCAGCCTGCGAGGCTGTTGAACGGAATGTCCCGGATCCTGTTGTGGTCGAGGACGATCGCTCGGACGGTCGGGAGATTCTCGAGTCCGTGGAGACTTGTGAGCGAGTTGCAGTTGAGGATGATGGTCTGGAGATTGTGCATGGAGTGGAGGTGGAGGTCGGCCATGGAGCTGAGTCCTGGAAGAGATAAAATGAGAGAATGAGAGTGAGGAGGGATGGGAAGAAATGCTTTCTGGCTCCTTACCGTTGTGAGCCATGATGAGGACTTCGAGTCGGGGGAAGACGGGCTTGGAGCAGATTTTCTTGGACGGAGGCGCGAGTGGCGTGGTGGGCGGGGACGAGTACTCGCTCTTGTCGCTCGAGTTGGTGTTGAATCCCCAGGCGGTGGCGCCGGTGTTCCTCAAGTCGCTTCGGGTGTGACATGGCAAGTGCTTCGCGCCCACTTGGGCCAACGGCATGCCGAACGAGTCGAAGCCGGTGCCCTTGTTCGGGGACACGGACGTGCAGAGTCCGTTCGTCGTCTTCCCATTCCACTCGAAGAACGTCGAGCTGAACGTCGAGTTCCCAGGCCCACTTTCTAAGGACAAGACAGAGCGTTAAATGGAATCCTTTCCTCATCACTCGTCCATTTAAAATACTCTACGCAATCCTTTGTTCCTTACTCGTGGTTTTGAGTTTGTGCGCGTTTGCTGCCTGGGACTGCGCGGTGTGTGCGTAGCAGACGGGGCAGGGGTTTCCACCAAGACTCGAGATGCTGTTGTGACTCACGCAGAGGACTCTTAAGCTAAAAGGGAAAGAAAGGAACATGTTGGAGTTGTTGGAGCGAGTGGAGGCTGTGGACTTACCTGGGCAAGGAGGACAAGTTGGCGAAGGTGGTGAGGCCGTTGTCCTGCAAGTCGAGACTGAGCAACTTGGGGAGAGCTTGTGGCGGGACGGAGACTTTGCAGAGGCCGGAGTTGGCGAGAGACAGCTGCGTCAAACTTGCCCAGTCCCGATGGCCGATTTTATCCTCGAGCCAGTCTGAGGTGAGCGTTCCTCCGATTCTGTCCGTGGCATCCGTCAGCTCCCACTCGGGTATCGGAGTGCCGTCGAGCATCTAGCGAAAGGGAAAAGATGTGAGGGGTTTGAGTGAATTTGGAGTGAGATGGGCGTACCTTGAGACTGGTGAGATTCTTGGTGATGTACGGAGCGTAGTCGGGATGACTGGCGACGGGAGTGGAGGAGCAGTCGAGAGTGACGAGGCTGGAGAGGACTCGGAGGGCGCTCAAGACGGTGACTTCGCAGGGGAGAGGATTCCCGCTCAGATGGAGGTGCTTGAGGTTGGGGAAGGCGGACGGGAGATTGTCCAAGTGCTCGAGTTGGTTGATGGAGAGATTGAGGATGTGGCAGTTGGGGAACAGCTTCCCGAACAGCCAGTCCAGGGTCGTGATCATGTTCTCCTGCAGCTGGAGACTCACCAGAGAGTCCGTCCACTCGCGAGCTGTGCAGAAGATGGCGTCGTGGAGCGAGAGGGACGTGAGGTAATTGTCGGACACGTTCACGTCCATCCGGAGGTCCACAGCCGGGTCCCAGCCTGGCGGTTGCGACGGCATCGTGTCCACATTCGTCAGGCACTTGCTGCACAGCTCGTTGTACCGCTCCGTCTTCCCACCTGCACACACACACACACCTCGTCATCTTTCCCGCCCTTTTCAAAAATATCCAACAATGTTTCCGCAAATGGTTCGTACCCCAATGCTGACCCATGGTTGTGGCGGGAGGACTGAAGCACGCGTCCGTTGGTCCGGTTTCAGGCGGGGAGAAGGGGACGAAAGTGTTGGGAGGGGAGAAGGGGGCGGTCCAGACGTCGACCCGGTGCAAAAGTGGGAGGGCTCGGTGGAAGAGAACGGGAATGTGGGCCAAGTCGCGAACGTCCTGTGTGAAAAGTTGAAAGAATGAAGAGAAGGAAGTGATGAAGGAAAGAAGGAAGTGAAGGAATGAAGGGGAGAACGGACCTGGAAAGGATTGGGCAATATTTCCAGAGTGAGGAGTCGAGGGGAAACCCAAGCGAGTGTGGTGATGTTGGAGTGGAGGAAGCGGAGGGAATTCCAGCCGACCTTGAGCTCAATGAGGTTGGGGAGTCGCTGCAAGCCTGAGAGGGTGGTGAGGTTGTTGTAGGACAAGTTGAGCTTCTTCAACGACGACACGTTCTCGAGGCCGACGGTGAGTCCAAGTCGATTGCCGGACAAGTCCAAGGACGTGAGGACGGAGGTGATGTCCTTCCCGAGGAGCTTCCCCACTTGATGGAGGTCGAAAGTGTTGTGGGAGGTTTTGTCGTGCCGGATCGAGTCCTTGATCTCGTAGTGCCCGTCCCTGTTCAAAGAGAAAGGAAGAGCAAGTGAATGAGTGGTGAAATGTGACGAGTGTTTTACGAGTCAAATGTGTCTCGGCTACGTTGTCACGTGGACATGAACGGCGGACAAGTCGGCGTGGAATCCGTCGCCGATTCGTTTCACGTGCGGCTGGGCTTTGGATCTTCCGGGCTTGGACACCGGAGGGTGGCCGTGGGCTTGGATTTTGGAGAGGAGCGAGGACAAGGCCGTCTCTGCTGGCACCATCACGTCGTCGTCGTCGACAATTCCTTTGTGCCAGATCGCCTGCTTGTTTTCCTGAGGGAAGCCAAATCAAGGACTTGAAGGAGATTTGGACGGAAGAAAGAAATGGGAACGAGTGTGGGGAGGAACGTACGTGAGTGAAGGAGATGTTGACGATGTAGGCGGGGGCGAAGGACAGAGGGCGCTTCACGCTGAACGTCGAGCAGTCCCAGGAGTGCTGTTGGGAAAACAAAAGTCCAGCTTTGGAATGAATGAGAAAAGAAAAGCGAAATTGAGTGAAATTCTGCGTTACTCTCATGATGAGGCTCGAGCCTCTCTTGTCCGTGCTCATGGGCTGGAGACATTCCTCGAGGACTTTGACGATGATGACGACGTTGTAGGTGCTGTCGGTGGGTTTGTTCTGGACGTGGTGGCAGGCTAACCAAAGACAGTTGGTCACACGAATGTCCTTGAAAAGACAGGAAGGTGAAAGAGATGCGGGATGGGAATGTTGTGTGAGTGGTGAGTAGGAGTTACCTTAAACTGCCTCGACTTGTCCATGAGGACCCGTTGTAAGTACAGGAGAGGATTCGAAGCAAAGTTCTGTGGGTACACGAGGAACATGAAGAGCGGCTGGGCCCTTTCGGGAAGACCGGGAACGGATTCGGGGAAAGGGTAGATGGGCGGAGGAGGTTTGTAGTCCGGAGTTGTGTACGAAGTCACCGTTTTCACGACGACTGGTGGCGGGCAGTACGGATTCGTCGGACTCATCATCGGAACGTACGTTCCGCTCGAGAATTGTCCAACTTTCTTGTCCTTGTCAGGCTCGGGAGAGTCTGGGGCCGGCGGCACGAACTTGGGCTCGTCTTTGAGGGCAAAGTTGTCGTAGAAAACGCGCTCCATGCCCGCCTCCATCCCTTTGTCTCGGACGGTTATGATGCTCTCGACTTTGAGCATCATGGACGCAGGCCATCTAGGAAAAGGAAAGAGAGAATCAAGGAAGGAGAAAAAGGACAGGAAAGTGACTTTGGTTGTGACGTACAGTCCGGTGCAGGCGAGGGCGGAGAGAAGTTCGTGCATCGTGTGGCACAAAGTCCCTCCGTCAGCAATCGTCGGCCCATGAATCGAGTGAGACACTCTGCACTGCGTGTTCCCGAACGTTTTGTACTCGATCCACTTCATCCACTTCTCAGCTTCCTGCTCCCACCGACTGATCTGCATGATCATCTCCAGGCGCTTCGTAGTCACTTCCTTCCACTCCTTCAGCTTCAGCATTCGATTCTCAATCTACACATCCAAACATTCACTCCTTACTCTCACCCTCCACGCACTCAAAGTCTATTTCATATTTCCAGTCATAACCCTCGTCTTGCCTTCATCAGCTGATCCTTCATCAGATTCTTGGCATTGGTGAAGATGGGAACGATCTCGACGCTGCTAATCGTCCGACGATACTGGAGCAAAGGGAAGAGAACCCAACACCAACAAACAGAAAAGAGTGAGTCATTGGAAAGAGACAGGAATTTCATGCTCATAACTTGTGTTCGAGTATTTTGAGAGAAACCTTTGCAGCAATGGCCACAAGATCGAGGAGTCGAGCTCCAATCGCTTCCATTTGCCTGTTCGTTGAGCTCACCACAGACTTGCGGAGAGACACGTGCGACAGAATCCCTCGCACGGATGACGCGTAGTAGTAAATGCTTCTCGTGCTCAAATATTCCTAGACCACAATCAACACAATCACAATATCGCGACCAGTCAACTCCTCGAGTAGCCTCCCGAGGGATTTTTTTCAAAAAACCGCTCTTAGTAAAGATTAAAATGTTTCACGGGACTTTGTTTGAACCTGAACGGATGCGAGTTCGGTGGGAGTGACTTTCTTCCCATCGAGAGTGCTGACGTGGGACAAGAGACTGAGGAGCATGGAGCGACTGTCACACAAGGTGGTGACGGGGCACTTGCCATACACGGGGTCGGCGAGAAGAAGAGAATGGAGACTGGACAGAACCTTCACGGCCTGCACATCTTGGAGAATGCAGAGCGGATTCCCGGACAGGTTGAGTCGTTGAAGGTTGACGCACTTGAACAAGTGCTCTTCGAACAGACAGCAAATGTCGTTCCCCGCCACGTTCAATTCTGTCAGACACACAAGACCTTGACCCAAAAACTGAAAGCATACACATTGATTAAGCAACTTCAATTCCGCACCACTTTCTCACTTCTCCCTTCACCAACTGACTCAAGAACTTACACTGAGAGACGTGAGATTATTCCCTGCAAGCCAAAGCACTTTGAGATTTTGGAAATGCAGTGGCTCAATTTTATTGATTTGACAGTTGTAGATAAATAATTTGTGGAGGTGGAACAGACCCATGAAATCCGACCATTTCGCTTCCTGTACTCACAAAACATTCTCGCCGTCATTTCCCTCTTTGAGCGCTTAATTAATTCTCATGTGCACAATGGAAATAAATGCCAAGGAGTTGCTTACGGGAATGCAGCAACTTGCGACCCAAACTTCCACCAATTTCACAAACAGATTGAGACCGGCAAACGAGGTCATGGGATGTCCCACCAAAACAAGTTTCTTAATCGACTCAGGCTTAACTTTCGTTTTCCTCGACGAGCCTTCGTCTCCCGAATTCGAATTTTTCGATGAGGACAAACCCACTCCTTTCTCGCAGAGCATTTGGTAGAAGGTGTGGAAGGTTTTCAAACTGCCGAAGAATATTTCTATACTTCGATTTCCGTGAGCCGGAGCACCGGAACCGTTGAGCGCATCTTGATCCAAACTGTTGTTATTTACATCCATGTCCACGAGAGTTTTGTCCTTGTCATCGTTTGTCACGTCCTTGGAATTCAAGTCAGCGTCGCTTCGATTACTTACTGACAAACGCTCGTCTTGCTTCTCTCCCTTGCATTTGTCGTCATCCGTTGACAGGGACACGGTCACCTTCGAGATGCTCGTTCTCACGCTCGTTCTTCGTCCTTTGTCCTTGTCCAACTCACGTGGGTGTGACTGGACGTCATCAGGAGGACAACTTGAATTTAACTGAGGTGATGTCGCAAGCTTGATTTTCATCAAACTCGAGGCTCTTGCGGTTAATTGGGACATTTGTAATCAACTGATTATGCGGAGACTCTGCCGTGATAACTGAATAACACGTCACGTCAACGTCAACTTTAAAGGCTTCATCATGCAACGGAATGCAAGGCTAATAAGGGAGAAGGTAGCTTGACCTATGACACACCCTAAAGGTCAAGTCAAATGTTCGAATCAAATTCAATGTTGAAAAGATCCAGTGCTCCACCGCTAATCACAATCGCATCCTCACTAAACACGTCGCCCGCAATCAAAAACAAACCATTTTTCTTTGTCCTCGAAATATTCTCGATTGTCGTCGTGTCTTCTGATCCTAAATGTCACTCAACCCGAACTTATTCTGAATTATCTGAGCAAAAACTAGTGACTAATTAGAAACCAGTTACACATTTAAATCCAGTAATTTTAAAGCAGCTGAAGGAAAAAGCTAATAAGTGCTTCACCCGCCCAAACAATCAAAATAATAAATTAGTTCTTGCAGCTTCTAGTGTCTATTTTACTCTTCTACTCTCTATGTCTTGTCTTTGCAATTTTTGTAATTTATCAATTAATTTATTAGGATTTACGTTTACGTTTACGATAGACGGTACGATTTTTCCATCACCTTCACCTTATCGAATTTATCCGACGACCCGATCCGGAGTCGGGATTGGGCAGGAGTCATATTCTGGACGGGTTCCGTTTTCACCATTGTATACAATAAAAATAATAAAAGTATTTTTTTGAATTCCGCCTGATTTGATGTTGTTATTTTTATTTTGTTAACGGCTGCCTCTCTGGGTTTACTAATCAACGTTCATGTCCATAACAATTTAGTCTAACAAGTACTAATTAAAATAAAACAAGTGAATCCATTGAAGAGCATGTGATTGGTTGGAAAATGTCTTGTGAATCAAAGGAACAAGTTTTGGCGTTATTGCTATGATTATATGAATGAGGATATAATGGCATTTATTAACACTTTGTGGAAGGACACAACAAGTTTTTAATTGTGGTGATTACATGGAAGATCAGATTCCTGAAATTAAAAGCTTTATACATTCGGTAACGCGCTCAGTTGAGAATTCTTTGGCTTTGATTACCCGTTTGTTTGAAAGTGACTGGAGCTGAGTATTGTGTGAGCGTTTGGTACGTGGTGGAGGTACTACGGCACTACCTGGAAGAACATGACCATAGAATTAGTTGAGGTGTGTGAATGAGTTTCGGAGGGTGAATGTTGCGTGTAAGTGAGATGGAGTTAGTAAGGGAGGGGGTGATGGTCGGGGTAGTTTTGGTTGACGAGATGAGCGAGGAAGGGTGCGGGTGCGAGGTAATTGAGCAAGTCTTGTTTCGTCACGGCCGCAACGTTGCGTTCTTCTCCGTCCACGTAAGAGCTCATGTCGACGAAGGAGCTGGTGATGGCAAAGCTGGACAAGGATGCGATGACTGCGTGGACGACAGATCCGGCTGTGCGGTGACCCCTGACGCCCCACAGTTTGGACGAGAACACGTAGTTGTGGTTGTCGTTGGCGACGAGGAGCATGGAGGGGAGCATGGAGACTGCCCCGAGCACTCCCCACCAGTTGTGGACATGGGAGGAGAGGGCGAGGAAGATGAGGATGGTGAGAGTGTGCGCGGTCCAGCGAATGAGCGCGAAGGGTTTGTTGAGGTGCGCGAAGGTGAGGGAGACGTAGTAGGTGACGAGGAAGCGCGAGTGGGAGATGCGGAGGCGGCAGTAGCAGCAGAGCGCCGAGACGACCACGTAGGGCCAGAGGAAGTTGAGGAGGATGTTGACGTAGCGGTAAACTTGACCGTCCATGACGAAGGCGAGGACGGAGCAGAAGACGCTGGAATTCTTCCGTCGTCTGTCCACCTGCACGATGTAGTGGATGGCGTCGCCAGAGGTGAGAGTGGGTCGGCCGAACACGAACAGGAACAGGCCAAGGGCGACGGAAATGACAGTCCACGCGTAGAGATACACGCGCGGGAAGCGCTCCAGAGACACGCTCTGGACGCAGTCCAGCACTTCGTACGAATAGTACAAGTGCCCGAGGAACACGAAGCGCAGCAACTTCATCCCCACGCGCCCCAACAACATCCTCCACTCCACCCCCGACACGTCCATCTCACCCCCAACACTAACCCCATCCACGTCCGCCTTCCCACCCCCCGGAGTCCCTTCCTTCCCGTCCATCTTTTCAAACATTCACTCCGCGATCAGCAAACCTTCCCGCGCTTTCCACTACTTCCGATCCGATGGCATCCCATCAACGAGCTCCTGATTACGGCAAATTATCCACTTTTATTCAAGTCAAAAACGATGCGAAACGAGGATTCCACGTCTCACCACCAAATCATAAAACAAACCTTGAGGATTTCAGGAAGCAGGTAAAATTCAATGAGTTTGAGACAATGGGATTATGGGAATCACCGGATACGGGACTCAAGTGACGTGATAATCAATAATTATTTTATTATTCATCGTTGTTTGGAATTAAAGTGACTCATGTTTGTCAATTAGTTAAGATTCTTTCATTTAGTTTTGAATCCAAAACAACTGCATTCCTACTCTGTAACTAATATTCAGTCAGTGCAACGAAAAAAACTGGGAATTTCCAAAAATTGGTAACCAATTAGTGGCGTATCCAGCAGGTAGGCCAGGTAGGCCCAGGCTTACCTTAGATTT
>JAAXYX010001435.1:0-23108 GCA_036851915.1 Ptenothrix huangshanensis | reverse complement strand
GTGTTGAGCGTTGGGTTTTTCTTCCGATGTTACAGTTCAAAGTTCCGAGTACATCAGCAGCTATCTTTGATCAATGGAAATCGTAAATTGAAATACCGTTTCAGTATTTTGCCTGAAATTATTAGCCATCGATGGTTGATGGTGGAGTGTGAATTTTTATTTCATGATTATCGACTTTTGGTCGAGGTCAATTCCACGCACTGTGTTTGTTGTGTGAGGTGAGGTGAACGAGAATTTATTATGAACAGATAATCAGTGAGGATACATGATCTTGGTGGTATGCTGCTGTTGAGAGTCACTGTGTGTTGTGCGTTCGATTCACAATTATTTTGATTTACTTTGGTGATTGTGTAGCCCCAAATCGGTGGAGCTCCAGTTGGGAATAACACAATGTCTCAGACTCATCAACCAGTTCCGGTTAGTATCCAAAGCAACATGAGCAACAATTCGTCGCTTCCTACTCAGACTCTCAACGCTCTGAATGCCAATGGAGCCGTTAAAAATGAAATTTCTTCTGCTGTCAGCAATGCTGATATTAAGAACAGGAATTTGATTCCAGGTAAATCACCGATTTATTTAATGTATTGCTCATAATATTTATTACGTAATATATTTGATGGTTGTTAAATTTTGTATGTTGAATTTTAATTATTATTTTTGCTTCGTGCCAACTTTTGTTGTATAATGTATAATGGCTCTCTTGACGTGCATTGATCATGATCGAATAAGAATGCATCAGTGAATAATGGTAACGCTAATCATACAACCGTCCGATGTACTCGTAGGATCTTCAACCCCAGGGGGGGATACACCTACACGCGAAGAGCCTTACGTAGAGGCTGTAAATGGCATCGTTCAGCCAGTCACAAAGCCAACCCCGGACAGACCTGGTCGTTTGACCAACCAATTAAAGTACCTCAGTCAAGTTGTTCTTAAAGCAGTTTGGAGGCATAATTTTGCTTGGCCTTTCCAACAACCTGTAAACGCACTTCAGCTTAAAATTCCCGTACGTTTCGACCAACTTTCGATCTACTAATTAATTGTTTTATATAATTTTTGTGTTATAATATTATTTGTGCACCGTCGTTGCAAATCTTGTATCGTTTACCGTCTTCACTGAGGGAATATTGATTATCTAGAACGGTCTGCACCAATGGCGATACAAGTAATATTATTGTAGTTCATTGGCCCTTCGTGGTTTAATTCTTGTGTTTGATATTCTATTTCATATTGCTATGTGTAGGATTACCACCGAATTATTAGAAGACCCATGGACCTCGGTACAATTAAGAAACGATTAGAAAACAACTACTATTGGAGTGCAAAAGAGTGTTTGAACGATTTTAAAACTATGTTCACGAACTGCTATGTGTACAATAAGCCGGGTGAGGATGTAGTGTTGATGGCCCAGGCATTAGAAAAAGTTTTCCTTACTAAAGTTGCTGATATGCCTAAAGACGAAGCCGAGATCGAGGCTCCTCTACGTGGGAAAGGTGAGCTTACAGGTGTTACAGGTACAAAGAGTGACGAAGAGGTTACAGTTTATTACTTTGCATTTCATTAGGATTATTGAAACGTGCTTCATATTCCGCCACCCTCTTTTTTAGAGGATGGAGTCATGCCTTTTTTAATTTGGTGATATGGGAAGGGAGGTCTTTCTTTTTAAAATTGGGAGGGGGGGAACTTTCCTGCCTACTTTGGGCATGGAAGGACAAGGAGGCGGGGTATGTTATGCATTCTGAATGTGCTTCAGATTGTGTTGTGCCGAGTTTGATGTTTTTTCTTATTTATTTTTGATACTATAGCTGGAGCTAAAAAGAAGGGTGGAGGAGCTCTTGGCGGACCGAAACCTGGCTTTGGAAGAGGAAGTAGGTTAGCTGTAACCTCTACACAGCCATCCCCCATGCCATCCAAAATATTGGCGGCTCCTGTGACACCTGGGCTCCCGCCCGTAGCTGCTGCTGCCCCACTTCCTCCACCTCCAATTCCTCACCTTCCTCCTCCAATTAGTGCACCTCCAGTGACAGCTATGGTTCCACCACCCCCAGTTATACCACCAGCGCCCGTGTCCGTTCCACCTCCAATTCCTATACCTCAACAAGTGGTAATTTCACGCATATATATTGTATTTAATAATTTGGTAACGCTTTTATGAAGAGTAGTAATAGTATTTTATGATTTACTACGTATCTTTGTGGAATATAGGTTCGTCCGACGATGGCTAGTAGCACGTACTTGCCACAAACACCTGTTATGGGAATAAGTCAGCAGAATGCTGCTATGTATGCTGTTGGGGCAGCGAATCCAGCTGCTTTGGTTCCCTCAACCGTCCTTCCACCTCCGCAACCCGCCAAGGTACTCAGTAGTCAAAGTCAATATTTCTCTTATGTTCTACTTCATCTGACAGCTATGTGTTGGCAGATGATCAAGTCAATTTGGTTTTGTCAACATTAATTAGCTGAGTTGCATATAATAAGCCATTATGTAATGAATAAATATTATGATCAGGTTAAAAAGGGAGTGAAACGAAAAGCAGACACAACGACACCCTCCGGAATTAATTTTGTCGATACTCCTTACGCAACTCATGCCCAGTCCGAAGCCGGCAAAATCTCCACCCGAAGAGAGTCAGGGCGTCAAATCAAGAAAGTTAATAAAGACTTTCTAGACATCCAAACTACCCAGCCCACTATTGGCAAACCCAAGGAAAAGTTAAAAGATTCTTTAAAAGCGTGCAATGAGATCTTGAAAGAGTTGTTCTCTAAGAAGCACTCAGTAAGAAAGGAATTTAAACTTTGGTTTTTGGTGTGGGGGCTAAATTTACCTGAAGCGTCTTCATAATATTGTCGGTGAAGAACCAAAATGACCTTAGGAATATATTAGGAATCTCGTGTGAAATGTAGTAATGTCTAATTTTAAAATATATTTACCTGTCGAGGTAAAAATAAGTATATTTGCTACAAGATCCAAAAAGCGTCATTTCGCTCCTTCACAGATAAGTTTTGAATTCGCGGATGTTGTTAAATATGTTTACTAATCTTCGGCCATACTTAACTTTTATCTAAAGGGTTATGCGTGGCCATTCTACAAACCAGTGGATGCTGAGCTTTTGGGGTTACATGATTATCACGAAATTATTAAAAAGCCCATGGATCTCGGGACAGTCAAGGTATGTTATTTTGTATTTGTCCTTTTACTTCCTCTGTATGTTTACGTGTATTAGTAACTTGGTTGTGTTGCATATCGTCGGTTAAGAAACAAACGGGATATATCTGGTTGCGGGTAATTGCATCAAGGGGCATATTTGTAAATTCCTAAAGTCATAATTGGGCATGCCCATGACAAAATACTTGAATAATTTGGATATGCCTGTGACCAAATACTTGAATAATTTGGATATGCCCACTTTGCTGTTAGTCAGAAATGGTTATGCATCACTTATCTTCTTGAATGGTAACATAAATCGGTACTGTATACCATATTTTCTCGGTGTAGTAAAATCCTTGTTATTAAATGTTTTAAGGCTAAAATGGATAATCGTGAGTACCGAAGTGGGACAGAGTTTGCGACAGATGTTCGGATGATATTTACGAATTGCTATAAGTATAATCCATCAGATCACGACGTAGTAGCAATGGCACGGAAGCTTCAAGACGTATTTGAAATGAGGTTCGCCAAAATCCCAGACGACGCTCAAGACAAGACAGTGTCCACAGACGATGGGTCTGAGTCGAGTTCAAGTGAAGCTGGAACGGAAGATGGCTCCGAGGACTCAGAAGAAGAAAGAGCCAAGAAGCTTATTCTCCTTCAGGACCAGGTAATTAGTCTTGGCTGTGCGGTTTTACAACAGCCCTGATGATACTTCTGATTTGATTAGTTGAATACCGTAACACTTTAATAATTGCCGAGGAAATTTTTACCAAATAACAAGCTGTTGGTGGCACTATTGGAGGCAGGATAATTATTAAACATAGGAATGTGGAAATTACATGTCAAAGGGGAGGAGAATTGTTTCTAATTTAATCGATCTACCCGAGGAGTTAAACAGGGAGGAATAGTACATGCGGAGTAATTAGATTTTTTACCGGTATATATTAATAATATGTCCGTATAACATTGATATTTCAGCTTCAGAAGATGCAGGAGCAAATGCAAGCTTTAGTTGCTCAAAGTCATAAGACCAAGAAGAAACCAACCAAGGAAAAAGAACCTACTCCCACTAAAAAGAAGAAGAAGGAGAAAGTAGAAACTTTACCCCCGGCATCGACAGTGTCATTAGGAGCTACTTCGTCTAGCACACCAGCTGCAGTTGCTCCCCCTAAACCGGGAAAAGGGGCCAAGAAAGGACCGAAAGCGGCTGGTGCCGCTGGTACTCCTACTATGGCAGCCCCCCCGAACAAAAAGCCGAAGACTGGTTCACGTTCCAACAAAAAGAAGAATAACGTAGTTGCTTCGGGTCCAAACGCGGCTCCTCCAGGTACGTGTAACAGTTTGTCGTTTATTCTTCTCTCTTGGATTTAGATTTTAATGTGGCACAGAAGATGAAGGAGTAGTCAAACGTTGAATGTAAATATATTTTACGATAACTTATAGGGCCAAGTGGGTTTGACTCCGAAGAAGAAGATAATGCTAGACCAATGTCATATGATGAAAAGCGTCAGCTTTCCTTGGATATTAATAAACTACCAGGTGACAAGCTTGGACGCGTGGTTCATATAATTCAATCCAGGGAACCATCATTACGTGACTCAAATCCGGATGAAATTGAGATCGATTTTGAGACCCTAAAACCTTCGACCCTACGTGAATTGGAATCCTACGTCGCGTCTTGCCTTAGGAAAAAGCCCCGTAAACCATACTGTATGAAATTGACCTCACCATAGATTTTGCACTACTCTGTCACACACTCTCTCTCTCTGTCTCTGTCGCACTTTCGTTTCATTCCTTTTGTGTTTGCTTAAACCTAATAGTCAAAAAAGCAGCGGCCAACAGGAAAGACGACCAGATTGAAAAGAAACAACAAGAACTTGAAAAGAGGCTCCAGGATGTTACCGGTGTGCTGGGTACAGGAACGAAAAAATCTAAAAAGGGTAAGTGAAGCGGTGCAGTATTTAATGACTTCTTGGTCCGTGGTAGTTCCTGTATTGTCATGATCAGGATTGGGTTGATTATTGTCGTAAGTCGGTTGACGGTGGTGCCTTGATCAGGTTTAATTTCTTTCTGTACGATATACAATAACATTTGTTTCGAATCTTTTTTTGAATGCAGAAGAAACCGGTATCAAGCCTGAAGCAGGTAATGAACGTCTCTCCGCTTCATCTTCCTCCTCGTCCGACTCAGATTCTTCCTCTTCCTCGTCGTCATCTTCGAGTTCAGATTCCTCCGACTCAGAAGCAGGTTAACCAATTATTTTTCTGTCATATTGGTTTTAGTTTTCTTCTTCTTTTCACTGTCATCTACTTAAACCAAACTGTTTTATATAACTCTGTCGATTTGATGAACAAACTATATTTTGTTTTTCCACGCGCAAGGAAGAGTTCTATATAATATCTTTATACTATTACTCCAGGAAAGATATGATTATTGCAAAAGAAACAGAAATATTCCTACAGATTACCTCTTATACATAAGCAGTTCATTTTCAGTGCGCCATTCATTCATCAGCGATAAATCATTTGACTATAATTACAATTGTCGTATTTTAGTTATTCTAAAATTTCTCCCTGCCGAATTCTTTGAACACAAAAAATCAATTGGTCGTTCTCATTCGTGTTTTTAGTAAGGTTGTTTCCCAAAATACGAATAGGGTTTTTGACATTCAGTAATGTACGAAAAAGGATTTTCTGGGTGCAACAAACTACAAGCATTTTTTAAAGAATTGCAAATCATTCATGAAATTTGATGCTCCAGAAATCCTGTTTTACAAAAATCTACACAAATAGCAAAGCAATGATATAAAATAAAGCGAATACAGCAAGTCAAGAACGGCACAGGAATACGATGTTAAAACAGTTCAATACTATGCAGTATGCTTAAGGTTAAAAAAGAAAATGATAGTAAAAACAGTAAGGCTCATTTCGTATTCTAATTTGTTACTGTAAGAAACATTATCACCTTTTACTCTTGGGATTTGCGTTGTACCTCTCAAATGAGTTATATGGAAGTGTCGAATTATGAAATTGTTCGCAATCCAAAGAATAGATCATCAGATTACACAAACAAGGGAAATAATTGTTTTTAAGTTGAGGACAGACAGATCGATGCTTGTTTATTTTGCCAATGACAAACCTGGTAATGTTTGATTATTTGAAATGGTTTAATCGAGTTGAATACGGACGTTCTTGAATAATTAGGATTGCAAGTCTAATATTATAAAGTACTATATATTAAACAGCTGCTATATTAAAAGAAAAGGTATCGAGAGACCGAACCGAAAGCCATCATAAAAAATATTTAGCTTATAATAGAGTGCAGAATGTGATGTTTTGTTTCTCACATGTCCTCATCGATTAACAAGGATCGTTATTATGATTAATGAATTATGCTATATAATCGTAAAAATATTACCTATGTCATATAAGTAATGTACTTTCTATATCTATACTGTCTTTACTGTATGATTAAGTAGAGTGTGATTCGTGAATGAATTTTTACGTTTACCATATCCACATGCAAAAGTATCAAAACAAAATGTGCTATTATGTACGTACCCATACGATGATATGTTGATAATATATTTGACACACACACATACATTGTATCACGTTATTTTATTTATAGACATATAATTTTAAAGTCGATCAGTTTTGACATCATTTAAAATTATTACCTACTTGCTGTTCACCTACTAATTATTCTAGAGTAAGCAGGATATTCTATAAGGTGTTTTCTATAATGCTCTCATAGTCGTGATCGTAATACATAACCAGATTTAAGCATTATCTTACCAAGATATCAATAGCAATGTATTAAGTATAAATAGTAAATAGACTGTATGGGTCTGTCGAGTCGAATTTGGTACATACTATTTTCTGTTCATGTAAGATATACCAATTATTGATTCAGTAGGACTTGGTCTGAGTTTTACAATTTGTTTCTAAATTTTTAGTTCGTATGATTTATAATGTGTAGGTGATAATTCTATTATGTTCAATTCTATTCTATTTATGAGTGTACATACACGAATTTTTATTGACTAAAGTCTAAAACTATGGTTTATGGTTTTTTGGATAATTCTTTCATGCCTATTTCTATTTCAAATTTTATTATTTGACATTATACTGATACACGATACCGATTACTGATAACCAGAACCAATCAAACCAAAAACAGACTTGTATACACATACAACATGAATTATTTATTACAGTGATTACATTTATTCTAAGTAATACTGACTTTATGAAAATATTTTCTAAAGTAAACATACATTACGTAATTAACAATAAAGTCCACGTCATATTTTCAATTTGTCCAAGGACATAAACGCGAAAAAATAGCTATGCAGTCAAATGCAGTCATCACTAACCACAGCTGAGAGAGATGAACAAACGTAGAATTACCTGTCCACACAGGAAAAGAAAGACGTAGGTATTCGTATTATTGAAAGGGGTTAGAATAGAATGAAGATGATAGCTTGAAAAATATTTAAGCTATGTATGAACATGAACTTTATACAATACAATCGAAAGCACGTTTTAGGTTTTATTGAAACCGAATTTTATTATTATTGTTTACTATAAGGTTTTTTACTAAGCAATGGAGTTTTTTATTTTATTTTAAAATGCAGGCCAGTTTTATTTTAAACGAATCAATGTTTTGGAAAAGCTCGAGTGGCTTTACGTAATTCTCAGCATTGAGAAATATTCAAATAGGTGGTTAATCTGACCAAATTATCGTATAACTGTTTTTGTAGGACTTGTTGGAAGCTCTTTTCAAGTATTTGGTTCAAGGATGAGAAAAATGAGTTCCATCGTTGATCATTGTTTTGTAGGCTCAAGCGCGTTTACAAGCAGTTGGAGTTATGATTGAATTTGTCTGTCCATAAAAGTCACATTAATTTCTTCTCATTTGAGATAAAGTCCAATAGTTCATAATTATTATGACTGTACTATTATTGCTATTTTATACTCTTAACGATTATCGAGCATAAATACAAACTAGGTAATTATGTGTAATGTTTGCTTAGGTTTTTATATATAATCATATATATTAGTCACCTACAGGTTTATGAGCGTAAGGTGCACTAACAATGACACAAAATAAGATAGAGTTAATATACAGTACAGTCCAGTTTTGTAATATTTCGGAATAGACTGGAACTATAGAGGTACAGGTAGTAGAATCGCTTTAGATCCTCATGACGGCGAGTAAAGTGTGTTGTTCCCCACGCTATTAATAATGAATTGAAGTAGAAATGACAACTGGTTACTTGGGTATTATAGTTAACGTATATCATTTCTTAACTTCTCTCACTCGGAGATACATAGTAACATTAGCAGGTTGAATTATGTAATACGAATTAGGAGAACGTTTTAAGTCCAATTCATAGAAGTAAATGAAAAAAAAGTGGAATTTCATAGTTATAGCACCTAGATATAACAACACGGTAATATTAATTATATATTGGTAGGTTTGTTAGGTACATTCATTCTAGTTTCTAGAAGTTTAAAATGTGTTCAAGTACAATATTTACTTATAAATTACTTATAATTACTTTGAATTTTATGTTTTAGAGTTTTGGTGGTAATATTTTGGGGTAAATAGGCAATGTGGTAGCACCGGTATTGGGAAGTGGGAAGTAATATCAGTAAATATCGTATATCAACCAATACATACTTTGTAGAGTTTCGCTAGGTGCAGTTATGTTAGAAACATGGGACAAGGCAAGTACATACTAGGCAAGACAGGTGGTAGTTACAATTCAGATTTCAAGCTCAAGCTTAATAAAGTAGTATGTAGTACAGGTTGTGGCTTGACAGACGAGGTGTTATTTGAGTTACCTAACTTATGTGCACAGACTTGAGTTAGAAACTGGCAATATGAGGGATTCAAAAGCATAATATGAAATTATTTGGTTTCGGTCCTTGCAACTTCAGATATTAATATAGTAAACCTAAATAATTATTTTAAACTTCGACTATTTTGTAAATACGAGTTTTGAGTTTCAGGGTTCTCAGTTAATGTTATGATACTACTTTACAACTTTACTTCATTGTATTCCAGTAATAACACAATACACAAAATATAATCATAATGATTAGAATAATTATAGCAAAGAGGGGAAAGCATAATATTAATTTTTGTTCTTCTCTAAAGGATAACATCAGCAAAAAATCTAAGAATTCAGTGCAACAAAACAGCAACAACTACAAATTGTATTCTTTTTTTTAAGTTTAGTTTATTTTTGTTTGTTAGTTTATCTATTCAGCATCAACGTTATACATTATATTTCTTACATTATATAGGTATATTTATTCGTATTCTTGCAGAATATGTAATCACTTGTTAAATTAGATAGGGATGGTTTTAAATAGAGAGTAGACCAAGCCAATGTGTTTTCTAACACATTTTTGTAAAGTTAAACTTTGAATATTTGATTTTAGTGTCGTAATTTTATATTTTAGTCTAGAATTTTAATGGTAAGAGCAAAATCTGTCCGTAATTTTTGAAAGCACACAATTATAGGATTACTACCAGACCACTGTTGAGTATATTGTACCTATGACTAAACAAATTTCTAGTATTATTTAGATTAGGGATTTCAGTTTTGAGGATGTTTAGCAAATTATTTTGATTAGTAGTTTATTATCCATCAAAATGTATGCTAAAAGGAATTAACCAACGTCTCTCGCTCTCTTACTCTCTCAGCCTTAATTTTATTACTACATAATGTAACATATGAGTGTATCGAATGCTAATCGATGATTATATTCGAAGGAGCGATTGGCGAGAGTTAAAAATAATTAAGCATAAGCTATTGATTTGAGGTTATTGTAATACTTAAGCTGTACTTACGATGAGGTTTATTTTTTGTTAAACAAAATATTTTTGCTTGCTAGATTGATTGAAAACTAACATATAGTCTACCTTGTTGTTCTTGTGAATTCCTTGTGTCCTTTGGTACAAGAATCACTGTATATATAACGTGTAACTATAGAGTAAATCGAATAGTATCCGTATATCGTAATTATAGCTTATAAATTTTGACTTAACAAAAAAGCTTTCATAACTAACTGGATGGATGGTCTTGAGATTGATTTAACTCTAAGAAATAAATTGAATCAGAAGTCATTACCAGCAGTTAAATAAGTCTATGTATCTATCCTTATCAGAATCCACTACAAACTTGTTCGTTCTTACGTTTTATGCTCCGTATTGAAATTGAATATGCAGAGTATTTTCCTCACACTTAAGAAAATTAAAAACTAAAATGAATTGAATAATAATATTATTACAAAACTTTAAGAATTAAAATTAGATACTTAATAACAGGATATAGAAGAACTTTGCCGTGAATCTTAAATCTTGAAATTGACAGTACTAACGACTATGAATGAGTATAAACCTACAAAAGCTATTAAAAGATTATAGAATCGTAGGAACAACGACAAAATGTTATCTGTCTGGTTGAAATACGATGAGGAAATTTTTGATACCATATACCAGCAAATTTACTACTAGGGCTAAAATAATGTGCTAAGGTAAAGGCTATAGACATACAAGGTGGTATTTCACGGTTATTAATAATAATTACAAATTAATATTATTACGTATATAAAGTTTGTGTGGATCTGTGTGGTGAGATGTGCTGATAATTTGTAATCATTTATTTGCTATAAATAGATAGGATGTATCTATTTAGGTATAGACATAGAATGTAGTACCTATTGACTATAGACGATGATAGATAAATAGTTGTAGAATAATAGGAAGTAGTTAACAGAAAAATGATATAATGAATCAGATAGTAGCTTAAATTTAACTCTAGCTTTATTAAATTAATATTAGTTACGTGGAAGATAATGGAAATGATGAGAAGTGTTCGTTGGTTTCCAAAAAAACAAAGTAATATTAACTACAACTTCCTACATGTTGTAAATATAATATAAATAGTTCTAATTATGTTGGAAACAAACTAAGTTATTTGGTGAACGAGTGTGATGATACAAGATTTAAAACAAAAATACATATATACAAATTTTCTGTACAGATTACTTACACCTTGATGTGTGCAAAAGAGTCGAATGAATGAACAAGAATGAAATTTAAAGTGAGAGAAGAATATTAAAAAAAAACCTCTACTATATACTTAATTGTCTCTTTATTTTTTACTTTCTTCCTTCTTCGATTGGGTTTCTAAAATACGAAAAATCGGTTTGGTATGGTGTTTATTGAGACGAAGGGACGTATTATTGATACTCCCTTCGTTGTACGACATTTACATCACATTCTGCACTTGGAAGGCACTAGTTTTTTATCCCTGAGAATCTAAGAAGTAGGTTAATAAATTTGACAGGTAGATAGATAGGTTGTTATGCAGGATAACTATGTTGTTTTGGGTAGGAAAAGAGTAGATATAGAAAACTTGCTTCTATTATGGGGTTGCGCTTTGGAGCTACGCTTAATTTCTACAGTTTTGCCCTTGAACTTGGACCCAGCATAGTAATTGGGAATAGGCATTTGTTATATCATTTTCGGCATAAATACTCAATATCAATGAAAAAGCAGTAGGATGTAAACAAACAAAAAACTAGTGAACAGATCCATATATTGTTATATTGAATTATTTTATAGGCGGTCAAACAGGACCCAGGAAGACACGGAAGTCCCCAGTTAAGGTGAGATATCTCTAAAATTAGTACATAACATTCATACACAATAATGTAATATAACCTCATATAACTGTTTGTACCCAATTCTACTTAAATTGAGATATATAACAACCGAAAAAACGAAAAATACCAAAGTAGTAGCTAGGTCATTTGAATACACAATTACAATTTATACTTTGAATCTGACAATATAATATGCCTGGAAAGAATGTGATGTAAATTGTTGAGGTTTCATGATTCATCAAAAGAGCATTTTTTGTTGTTTGTTGCACTTGGAACACCATAGGTCTTACCGGGCTCCGCCAATCAGCCCACGAACCAACCTCCCAGTATACCACCGAGTAATAATAATTTAGGATTAAGTACTAGCTCCACTACATTGGGTATGCCTTTGAGTGGGTTGACCACGGTGGGACACCTACAGCAACAACTACCACAAATACCCCCACAACAACAACAGCCACTTCCACCGCAGCAGCCCAATCAGATTGGTCATGGTGTTCGTCAACCGAACGTGGCTACGAACTCAACTATCCATCGTCCGATGGGTAATCAACTGCCCCCAATGTCTGTATCCAGTAATGTTGGAATGATTCCGAATATGCCCCCAAACATAAATTTAAGTCATAATAAACTACCCACCACTCCGGCGACCACCACGAGCACCGCAAATAGTAATTTTCGTGCCAGCAACAGTTTACCGCAAGATTCTGTAGTCGATGTCAAACCTACAGGTAAGAAGATCGCTATCCTGTACATTTATACCAGGTGGTGTTCTGAAAAGTAGAACAGAATTGAGCCGTAGGTAGCATTACATTATGAGATAAAGATAAAGTCATTTCGAATATGTGACATATGAGCAATACATTCAAAAAAATGCAAAAGAACTAGTAGTAGGTTAGCGTCAATACTCTGATACAAATTTTACAAGACCCAAACCCAGATGTAGAAGCTCGTAATTACTATTGTTCAGGTTTGAAATGGGAACAGAAGGCATGATTTAACACATTTGCATATAATATGTGTCGGGATTGATTGAAGTAGTGCTGCATATCGCAGTGTAAAATTACAACGATTACTCCGTTGTAAATAATTAATTAATATTAACAGATAGGCACACATTATTAAGATTGCGATTTTCGTTAAATTTCGTTTGCAAAAATCGTGTAAAACAGATTAGTTAGAATTTTTTATCGTCTNTAGTGCTGCATATCGCAGTGTAAAATTACAACGATTACTCCGTTGTAAATAATTAATTAATATTAACAGATAGGCACACATTATTAAGATTGCGATTTTCGTTAAATTTCGTTTGCAAAAATCGTGTAAAACAGATTTGTTAGAATTTTTTATCGTCTCATCTTCTTATCTATTCATAGTATACATACAAGCAAGTAAAAGCCTGTAAAAGTGATGCATTCCGAGAAAGAAATCAAGTTGCATGTATTAATTTTTGATGTAAATATGTATATACAGTAGGAAACAAGACTGGGACGGGTAAGGACCAAATCGTTCCAACGTCAGCTATGGTTGGCTTACCTGGAATGACAGTTAACAATATTCCAAACCCCATGGTAAGCCAACAAGTAGTTTCTACTAATAACCCTGCCATCCTGAGGTCCCACAGTCCCCGTTTGAATCTGTCTGCAAGTGGTGGTAGTCAGTTGAGTCAAGAAGAAAATAATATTTTAGATGAAATCTTCCCCGAAAATAGACATAGCACGGGTGAGTGATAGATTAAAGTTATTTGACGACACATTTGGTAATCTTACCAACAATTCTTAATTAAATACATAAATAGTCAAACCCCGTGTTATGAATAACATGTATGACATTTAATTTTTTAGTAGCCGAGATTAATAACACCAGTAATATGATGGACCAAGATTTTACTGGCAATCCAGCTAATTCAAAGGGCAAGGTAATAGTAGTTAGGATTTAGTTACTTATTTTTACTGTATTAACTCTTACTCATATCAATTGTATTACGTGTACGAGCATATTTTATTGCTTTATGGTTAGTCTTCAAAATAAGTATTTGGGGTCTGTGTTATTTCCAGCAACGGGGTCCTCCTGTCCAACAGCTAAAAAATGCATCTGCATGGTCCAACATCACACAATCAACTCCACCAAGTCTGCCCGTGGCCCCTGTAATTCCAATCCCTCAGCCTAGGACGAAGGCTGGTCCAACAGATGCATTTTTGCAATTTAAGAATAAAGCTAAAGAAAAAGCAGATCGACAACGTCAGCTTATTGAACTGCAGGAAAGCCGGAGAAGGCAACACGAGCAAATGGATCGTGAAAGGCAACGACACGAAGCAGAAAAAAGACAACAAAGGGAGGAGGAAGAAGCGTTAGAAAAAGCTAGAAGATCCATGAGTGCAGTGGAAAGTGCACCGGTGCCACCTCCAATCGCTTCTATCAAGTACGAACAGAATACAGAAAGTTTTACATCATGTGTAAAAAGGGCGTTAGTTAGTTATTTCACGAGCGTTGATAATGATGCTTATGCCTTGTACATAGATGAATAGCCCTTTGCAATAAGGACAATATTTAACGTTTCGAATTGAATGTTAGTTTGCTAAATTATTTATATTTCTTAATTTAACCTATTAATTATTGACGACACATTCTCTCTGCTCTAGGACTGACCATCTAAGCCAAAGTCCCTCTAGTAGCCCTGGAGAGTCGGACAAGTCTGAGCGAGAACGGCAAAGGCAGAGAGAACAGGAACGTCGCCGTCGGGAAGCGGTAAGTAGTGTCTTGGAAGTTGTCTCTTTTTAATCATTTTGGTTGATACTGATTTCGTGTAGATCAGCGACCATATCAGTTAGATGATGACACGTTCGTTTGATTTCTTTGTGGAGCAGATGGCTGGCCAAATCGACATGAATCTGCAATCCGAACTGTTGGCAGCTTTCGAAGAGGACGTTATGTAGAGCTAGACCTCATAACAAATAAAGTTTCAAAAAGTTTTAGCTTTACATCAAAAACCGAAAAATCATCCCTGCTGTTAATAGTGACCCATGTACTTATTGATTATCTAATGTCTTAATCATTAGTTATGGAACGAACTTAAAAAGAAGAAGCCCATGGATAGATGATTTAAGAATGAAATCGAAGAATTTATTACCTAACACCGCACAAGTTTTATTTAATTCTCATAAATTGGTGTATCAGAACAGAAAACCCGAATTTCTCCACTCTGTTGTAACTACATAGCAGAAAAGAATTTCAAAAATGAAATACGATCGTAATTATATAGTGACTTTGAGCTCAATTGTCGAAGTTATGGAAGCTGTATATGAAAAAAGACGATTCATAATTTTATCTATAACATTAATAGTTTACATGATAGGTCAAAACTGGATGTTACGCATAATCAGTGTGTGCTCCGTGGTAGTTATGATGGCATAAAAAAATGAAAAAGCTAAAAGAAGTTATTATCAATAAGGTACTAGTAACGTAGAAGGAATGCGTGGTAGAGTAGGGTAGACCTTAAATTGAAACTATACAGCAAATGAAATTGAATGAATCGATAATTACTGCATAATTGTAGGTGGATTTGAAACTCTAATTTCATTAGTTGTTTAGCTAATTTTTCGATCGTAACTTGCTTCATAAATACATCTTAAAATATTCATTATACCGTAGTTAATACAACACCTTTTAGTGAAGAGTTTCTCTGTTTAAAAAGTAGTTATTAATTATTATTAGGATTATATTTGAATAGAATGTAAACTAAGAATTTTGAGATTGATGTGATTTTTGTGATGGAATGAGTGGATGTTAGTTATTGTTGTGAGCTGTAAGAAATCAAAGGCTTAAACACAAGTAAGTAGCAAAAATTATGCAAATAATGGTTGTAATATTATAATATTAATAATTATAATAATGTTAATATATTTAAACAAATACGTAATTTTTCTAATGTCCGTGTATGTCAGCGTATGTGTACAACTAGATGTATATTAGCACCATTTCTTAATTTAGAACGTATCTAGTTACAATGAAAAAAAATGTATAAAAATTGTATACATCAGACTTCAAAAAAATGTTATATAAAAATGAATATAATCTGACTCAGAATCATCAACATTCATAAGCATTCTCAAGCAAATTGCAAATTGCTCGTTGTTGACTTCTGACTTCAGATATACCGACATAAATAAAAGAGAGAAATCGTACTTTAAAAAAATAATAATGATTTTGACACTATTTATGGTAAACCAATCAAAATTCAACCAGCCGTAGCACTATTACAAAAATAATAGTATAATCTGCCTAATTCCTTCCTTGTTCAAAACCTTTTTTTGAATTTTGGTTTTGCAATATTTTACTTCAGCATATAAATATTATCTTTCAAATATTCATTTATTCACAATAAATTGTTTCGTAAGTCGTAACCTTCTTGCTTATTTAATGAATTCATTAATTTTTCAATATTTTATTTTGATTTTTTCTACCAACCCTTGTTGAGAGTTAAGCTATTTAATTAATTATAATATCATGGATTATATTCGTTTCCCTTCATTTTTTTTCAATGGACATTTTGTAGTCTTACATTTACATGTATGCGATTACAATATCTTTACATTTATTAGTTAGGTACTATACAGTACGACTGTATTAAATAGTAGTATAGCTATTGCTGCCTCTCCATCACATATGCAGGGAATTTTTCATGCATGATTAAACCTTTTTACAATAATAATTAATAACAATAATGCCCGTGGCATTACAGATTATGAGCGTATTATTATTATTATTATTCTGTATGTAGCTGTATACATATGTAGTTATCGTTTCCTAGATTTTCAATACTTCTCTAAACCAAACAATTAATTCAACATTCAGCAAGGAAAAATGCCACGAACATTATAAATTAGAAAATAAGTATTGAGCGTATTCAGGTATGCATAGTAGTTTACTAGTAATAATAGGTAGTTAGTATTGTAGATGAAATCAAGGATAGTTTTACTTGGTCAAAATTCGATTTCGAATCTGCCTTTAGTGTGCAACTCGAAAATAATAAATCTTTATATTATTAATTATTAGCATTGTATTACATTCATAAGTAGAATGTTTCGGTGTTCTGCCATCGTTCCGTTTAAATTTGAGCAACTTTTTATATATTATTTACTAACGGATATATATTAATAATAAACACTATTATTAATATGTTTATGACTGGAAATCTACTATTAGTCTATGAAATCAGCGAAAAGAGAAATATGTCCAAGTAGTGGAATGTAAAGAGGCGAGGTTACTAACCGACATTCTTTTTTTGTATTATAACAACTAATAATACCTTATCTAAACATTATCTAATTAACCTGAACTATATAAATAATGTAATATTTATAGAAACGTAGATGTCTTTAAACTATAAAACTATAAACAGAAGTAATATATTGATGATTACCCGCTATGTATAAGTGGCAAGTATGAACGCAGCGCATCCTGCTGCTGTTACGGCTGTAATATGAGCATGAATTAATGAACTGGACGATAATAATAATAATTGTTCTATTATTTGTAACTCGTAACCTTACTCTACTCGTGCCAGTTATTATGTAGTGTGTACTATAAAAATGATGTAATTAGTATTAGTACCTATATTATGTGCGTGACGTGAAAAATAGACGAATGGTGAGAGTTACGCTACATGCAACTATCAAAATCAAAACTACCAACTGTCCTTGGCATTTTTGAAAAAAAACCTACAGTTTTGGTTAGAAAATAAAATCAAAATTGAACCATGTGCTGCTATTGCAATATATACATAATTAAATATAAAGTGAATGTGTTGTACTTAAAATATTTTCCAACTTTCAAAATTGCTCGTCATATCAGAATTGTTAAACTGGTGGTTAAGCAATGAAGAAGAAGAAAAAATCAGCAACTAACAAACACTACTCTGAATTGAAAAATCACAAAGCTTGAAAAACATAGAAGGGCAAGATACAATGACAAAAATAGTGAAAAAAAAATCAAAATAGAAAACCTTCAAGATAAGTTTAAGATGCTAATTTACAACTGATTATAAACTTTATTACCCAGTAGTTCCTTTTGGTTTATCGTAAAACTGGATAAATACATAATTGTAATCATCGTAATTAATTTATCTTGGAAGCAAAAACAATGAAATTCAATTGATGCACTATTTTATAAAAGTGAAGTAGATTTATCTGTAGAACACTTACTAGCAGTTTAGCTAATATTACTAATTACTTGGTAAAACTAATATACATACCGAAACAAATGTTAAGACAAAAAGTTGATTCAGTAATTGAGTACAGTACGGTACATACTAGATCGTTGTTACAGAAAAATGTTTATAATTTTATTATTTAGAAAATGAAGGTATAATTGAAATTACAATAAAATAAGGTAAAAAAGAATAAACTGTATATTGCTATGATATTATACAATGCAGACAACTTAAGTGTGAAATCGAAGCGAAACTGAAACCCACTAAGCTGATATTGGGAAAAATATAAAAAAACAAAAGATCGAATCATAATTATTACTATTGTCCGAGCAGTTTCAGATGTAATTACGTAAACACATTGATGACAGAATATTATTGTAAAATTATGCATGTAATTACTCTACGATTTGTGAATCACAATAATAATTATTATTACAGGTCTATATAATAATATTCAGATACCTATTATGAATTACTTATGATTAGCCATCAGCATGGTTATGATAATTGTTCATGTAATGTAGGTATAATTAATTAAATTAATCAAAGGAATAAAATATAAATAAGTATCATTTTTTAATGTCATCTCACTTCTCGGTCATTGTAATTTACTTCGACCAATTACAGTATCATACATACACACGTTCATGCTCATGTCATAATAGGTACCTCATAAACACATATTATGTATGTGTACGCAGCACCAAACTTAATATTGACACTCGTAACATGAATTAATATTTATTATAATTGGGATTCTTGCAAAAGTTATACGCCTAGTAGAGCTTATAATTCTAACAACTTTGTGATCATGATCAATGAACATAAAAATGCTAAAGGTTAAAGTTTCATACGTTAGGAGGCTCCATTTCTTTAGATTCTGCAATCAAATCTTTTCAAAGTAGAATCGATGTGAGGGCGCCCAGTAAATAGTAAAATAAATGTCAAGCTTGGGAATATAATAAATCAGGGCATTCGCATCAAGTAGTTCGGTTACTTCATTTCGAAATCCTAAGGGCTGAGAGGAGAGTTATTATTATGTGATGTTGACAGTGCCAATATTTACTTCCGTATCCATAAAGTATTTTAATGTACGCAGGTACATATCTTTGTACGTGTTGTTTGTTAAGCCGATTTCCGATTTCGCTACTCACACGATTTTATGTTCATGTGTCAAATCTTTTCCGAGGTCAATCCCGTATTAAGAAATTAATTTCAGTCAGTCGGGAGCATATATGTCACCTGAAATGTAATCTTACTCATAAAGGCAACAGCTAACCCGTGTAAATATTTACATAAGAATTGCCGTGACCAAGCTATAATCTGAGTAGCTCGTCTCAACTCAGACTGAGCACGTTTCGGACTCCCGTGATTTTGTTTCGTATTATTTTAGCCTTTTTTTGTCCATTGATGAATGGGAATGGATTGGTTGGAGTGTTGAAGGGCCAGAGTGGCAGAAGAAGAAGTGATTCGATTTTACCGGCGATTTTACAGTGACAGAAGTTGTTTCAAAATTTGCAATTTACAATGGATTTATTATATGCAAATAAAATTACAATTTGGGTGCGTTACATGTCATATAGCAATGAAATATTTCAAATTATTATGAGGTTCACAAGCTGTCTTCTTTTTCTGTTTTCTTTAAAGAATCGTTGGACAATCTATTATTTAACTGGGTTTTATTATGCTTTTTTTGTAAAATTGTAAACCAATGGGGGTTATGAGAATTTAATAGTTATAGTCTCCAATGTTGGATACAATATGGCTGCTATGCTAATTGTAAGTTGGTTAACATTTTCAGTATTTTCAACATTAGTTGCATATATATTATACGAATAGTAATTTAAAACTAACATCCATAATTTTCTTTATTACTATGTACCTTACCAGTTTTATACACTTTTTGTTTGGTAATGTATTTTCTCGACTTGCTTAGAATGGAATTTCGCTGAGTCGATGCAGCAGTGCGTTATTCAAATTCATTTAATAATAACAGCTAAATCAGCATACGTTTAAACTTATTGTTCATAAGCTGAGGCATGTAATGGTTATGGACAGAAGTCTAGTCAAACCAAAATAAGGGAATGGAACGGTAAGAAAAGAATTAAGTCCCTAATACAAATAATTTGTAGGCCAGGCTTTGTGAGAAAAAGCTATTTTAAAATTGTTACCGATAACAAGATTCGTGCGAGGAAATAGTGCATTTATTTTTCAGAGGTCAAATTCGAAAAGCAATTTTTTTTTTGATAAGTAAATCATTATTATTTGTTGCGTCCACCAATCGCATTTTACTCCCATCAAAATTTTGATGAAAATAAAAGAAAATTTACAGAAGAAAATTTCCAAGATTGACCTTTGATTTGGGATTACGTCCTATTTCGTTCCTATTTAACATTTGTAAGTTGTTAGAAATTATTCTTATGTTATACACCATTTAGAGTAAACATTTTTTCGTTACAGAGATTTTCCAAATTAATTAGATGTAGAAAAATGCTCTTGTAGAAAAATAGGAGAATTCCCCGTGACCGGTACCAGCTCGAATGATACCAAATGAGGAGCTATTTTAATAATTGTATTATTCATGGTTATGAGTATGAGTATAATAAATGTGTGTATGTAGGTACACTGGTAAAACCAACAACCTGCTCATATTTTGGGTACCTAATTCTGAAAGTAGTCAGGTGTATCTCAAGCTCATCTAAAGTGCATCTAAAAATCTAAATTGCATCGAAAACGCACCTCGCAGTTTAAGATATGTTTTAGTAGGCTTATGATTGATTACGCACTTCGCAAATTCAGTCAAAGGCGTTCATAGTTAATACTACATACGAGTAGGTTTTTGTCATTGTAGATGCATTCTTGCTCTATTATAAGGTGGTTTTGTTTTTTACAGTGTATAGGTATACTAATAGTATTGAGCTCTACATGTCACGATTGAGAGAATTTTAAATTAAAAGCGCAGATTCATGATTAGAAATCGATCCTCTTCAGAGTGAATATTTCTGAATAATTCATGAAGACTAGCATTTTGAAATGTACACATGTATATGCATGTAAAGCTACCATAGGGCTCGAATTACTTGGAGTTCGTGATTTTATTTTGCTTCAGTTGTGACTTGTGACCATTACTTCCGCACTATACATAAAAATTATAGGATTGGGATTTCTGCTTAACATAGTACTGCTACGTGTGGTGAACTGTGGTGGTGTAGCTCAACAATCAACAAGCGTAGTGGTTTCTGCTTTCAATTGAAATGTTTACGTAGCTATTTGAGTCCAATTGGATGCCTATACATATATGCGTGTAACATAAGCGAGTGCATAATATCCGAAGTTGCATATGCAATTATATATCTTCCTGTCGCACGTTTAGCACTGCAGAACGGATTCCACGGACTTTGCGCAACTAAATGATGATCTTTTTATGTATTACAAGACCAAAAGTAATCAATATTTATTTGAAACTTTTACTTCGACATTTAGTCATCTTACGATTAGATTAGTGCCTACACTGAACTTAAAACTAGTCTATGTATGTAATCCGAAGATGGTCATCATTACGTGGTAAAATCAGTAAACCTGATTCGGGTATAGTTCAGATTGACGTTTTTATTTCTATAATTTAATTCTAATACTGTTTGTAAAAATTATTTTAGTGTTTTGAATTACTTAATGCATAAAAAGCCGATACGTACTGAATTGAGCTTTATTGAAATTTCTTCAAAATACCTACTTGCTGACTTTTTCCGTTAGGACAGAAATGACAAGTTCAGTTGAGAAATTTTCGAGCAAACCCCATGGAGTGAAAAGAAAAATGTTCCTCATCATCACGATGGTATTCGGGTTTTTCTACGTCGTTCTTTTCGTGTATTCTTCGCCTTCAGACTTTAAGCTGGATGTCCGTGTCCAAGCTGCGAGGTACCAGAACTAAAATAGTAAATTAAGTAACTACATAATTTATAGCTTACAAAATCAAACTTGAATTTTTTCACAATCTGCAACCTAGTCTTGGGAAATTTGTATGATGCTGTATTTTAATTCGTGACTTTGCCTTGACTAGTGACAACGACAACAATGTCAATGTCATGGTCGCTCAAGATACCAAGATTCTCTGCTGGGTTTTAACGTCTCCACAAAGTTTCAAGGAAAAGGCTATCCATGTTAGAAATACGTGGGGCAAGAGGTGTAATAAGCTGCTCTTTATGTCTTCGTCCAATGGTAATGTACCAAATCAGTTTAAAAATCATCTTCCTTCAAGTGCAAAATGTACATAGGTTTGTAATTAATAAGAACTTTCATCATTGCTGCACAGATGCGAATCCGGAAGTCATAGCTTTGCCAAATACTGATGAAGGGAGAGACTGGTTATGGGCTAAGACAAAAGAAGCTTTCAAGTATGTTTGGACACACCATAGAAATGATGCAGATTGGTTTATGAAGGCAGATGACGACACGTTCGTGATTGTAGAGAATCTTCGACTCATGCTCCGCGACTACAACACCAATCATCCTGTCTGGTTCGGTTCTAAGTTCTATTTTAAGGAAGCTGACGGTATCGAGAATGAATACATGGCTGGTGGACCGGGTAAAGAAGATTGATCATGCATTGTATTTGTGCGTTGAGAATGTCATTGATTTATGAGGAAATTAGCACATTGAATAGCATATTTTATTCAATCATGCTACAGGGTATGTTCTGAGTAAAGAAGCTCTCAGTCGTTTCATTAATGTGGCGATTCCAGATACGAGCATTTGCAGAGAAAATCATGAGGGAGACGAAGATGTTTTAATCGGTAATAAATTTTTAATTATTTTGCACAAATTCAGTTGAGAAAGTTAAATCTGATTTCATTCCCAAGAACTAATCAATTCAAAAAGCCTTTAATTATTCGGTGAAAATATGCAGTGTGTGGTTATGTCCTTGGTGTGTTGAAGTAAAATCTCGTCATTAATTTCTAGGCCAATGTCTAATACGTGTTGGGGTGGACGGAATTGACACCCGGGACAAATTAGGTCGTTACCGTTTCCTACAGTTTCCAGCCGAAACCCATGTTAACACA
>JAAXYX010001434.1:0-23131 GCA_036851915.1 Ptenothrix huangshanensis | reverse complement strand
ACTCATTTATCTACACATAATTTCATCTTCATGGAGGGGGCTACAGCCCTCTAGCCCCCCCTCCTCTGTATCCGCGCCTGTGTTAGTGTGTGACTCACTTGAAGTCTAATCGTAAGTCCTGAGCGGGGGGAGGTAAAATAAAAGGGAAAGTCTGTATGGTTGTAAGATGAACGTGGATGGACTGTGGAAAGGTTATTTTGAAATTGTTCTTGATGTAATTTTTTGTCTCGTTTGTTTTCGTTCTCACAGAGATGAGATAGAATGTGGTGAACCGATTGAAGTGGTCAGCTATAAAATTGGAGTCTGCAAAGTTTCAAAGGATGGGAAGGATTGCCGGACTACATTTAAGAAGCTTAGTTTCAATGGAAAAACTAGTGTGGTCATTGCGAAACCGCATACTGGACGAATGCATCAAATTCGAGTTCATCTTCAGTATCTCGGTAAGTATCAAATAAATAAATATGTTTGTCAAACAATCCATTATTTACGTAGGTGGATGAGCGGTGCTGCGAGGTTAGCTATGCTATGAGTACGATGAGATCATAAGTAGTAGAATCGTGCAAACACACGTACACGTACACAGCAAGTTTCCTCCTTTTACTTTGGGATTCGTGCCCGAGCATTTTCTCCCGTACTCTCATGTCATACATTATCTCCCACTTTGAGTCATCCCCCTCCCCTTCATGGAACCGGCAAGCCAAGGCATGGATTCGAATAGCCTTTCACCGATTCCTCCGCTTCACTTTCCTTTCCTCTGATTGTACACATCATTAGATCATCCCATGCCATGGCAGGAGCAAGGCAGGCAAAAGCTACACACTACCGATATCATGAACGGATTTTTTTTTCCTTTTTTCTACTTTTTTGCTGCATTCGATTCGGTCTGGGTCACGTCAGCTTCTGTTTGAATCCCTTCCCCATGTATTCTATNTAGATCATCCCATGCCATGGCAGGAGCAAGGCAGGCAAAAGCTACACACTACCGATATCATGAACGGATTTTTTTTTCCTTTTTTCTACTTTTTTGCTGCATTCGATTCGGTCTGGGTCACGTCAGCTTCTGTTTGAATCCCTTCCCCATGTATTCTATCACTACGATGCCAATTGGAGATCCAATCCGAATGATCCGACATCCATTAGTGGTACAGGGAAAAAAGGAGATAGGCTGTATTGTTCCGGAAGAATATTTATAGGTAGTGCTGACACTACAGCCTAATAGTGTAATGGTAGAAACGGGTGGATGTGACCTAGGAAGAATTTCCTCATCCAAATGTGCCTGGTGAACTGTTCTCTTTGGTGGTATAGGTGTATTTTATATTTATATAGCTATACTTGCATCGAAGAAGCACGCTCAATTGAACTATATACGGTGCTCCGGTTGGATTCCAGACGAGCTGGTTGTATGTAACAAGGTGATCCCTGAAAAATAGTCTAGTATTTCTCCCCGACTTAATTAGTGTGGAGGATGGGAAGAGAAATATAGGAATGACGTGCGGAGACAATGACAGTGGAGACAGAGAGTGAAGATGCGAGTAAATTAATTACAAATCCATAAAGATTATGCGTACGTGAACGTGAAGATGAGGATGTAGAATGTGAAGTGGAGCATGTTCTCGTGAGGGCCGGTATGTTGCGATATAATTAATATGCTGTGGGAAAGCACGAGGACGGGAACAAGTCGGTGTCAGTCAGTTGACAAAATGATATATTTGAGTGGATTCTTGGATTTGGTATGGCGACAGGGGATTGTCATTAGGAATGACCAGACCTTGTTCCTTGTTTTTACTCTTTCTCTCTTTCACACACTCACACAATGACAGGCTGACTTGGGTTCTGGTTTGCTTGTTAATTTATAATGTTGACTTAAGCTGACATCATAGAGAATTTTCCGATTCCGAATCCGGCCCTTGTGTGTGTGTGTGTGTGTGTGTGGAAACTATCGGTGCTGTTTTATATATAGAAAGCCATCAATTAGGCGGAAAGTTGTGTGTGAGCACAAATGAGGTCTTCGTCTGTGACTCTGACAAGTTCTCTGACTTCTCGAACCCAAGCCCCAGCCCGGTGATGTAGCCCGGCTAATCCGGTCTTGTGTAGTAGTAGACGCATTGTAGTTTGTAGTGGTGGTACATAGCACGGCGTCGGATTCAATTGGTTTAGTTTACTTGGATACCCGGGTTAGGTAGGATTGGAGCAGGGATGTTTGTATAGGCGCCTCTGGTGTTGTACAGTCAAAGGATCTTGCTCATGTTGCTATTGCTGTTGCTGGCATTAGTGGCATGGCATTGCATTGCATTGCTCATTGGACTTTTGTGTTTATGCATAGGAGAGTGTACAGAGAGAGAGAGAGTGTGGAGCGTCCTCGTGGTAACAGGGAAGAGTAGTCAATCCAAGTCAAGTGAGGAAGCAACACGGCAGACTACGTATGATAATTCCTCCTCAACTCGACAGTCGAGTGAGACGGTGAGACAGAAAAATAAATGCCGTTGGCTCTAACCGCATAAGAATCTACGGGGAATTGTCTTTTTTCACGTCAATTTGACTAGCGACTGCTGCTCTTTTTTAACGGAAGTCGGTCCAACTCTAACTATACTCTCTGCTCGATGTAGGTACCTACATACACATACACATACGTATGAGCTTCTGTCTGTCTCCCTGTCTTTGTGGAAGTTTATAAATACTACAGGGGATAAATACTTGGAATTGTTTCCGAGAAGGAATTTTCATGGATTTCTATGCACACTGTGTGGAGACGTCCGCAGAGGAAATATGAGTTGCGATAAAAGACTGACAGCGCAATTAGTTAAGTTGTGGATGACACATTATAAATTGGTTTTAAAAGAATCGCAATTAAAAGATTCGTCTCTAATTTTCTTTTATTCTCATTCTCCGTTGTCGCGGTCGTTTTCTGCAGTCCTTTGATAAGCTGTTGGTGGCTTTTTTGTCCTCCGCTTCCCTAATGACATGCTTCGTTTCAGCTACAGTTACGTATCTCTATTAAAGCGTAACTTCTCTAGCTCCTGCTGTCCCGGTCCTGGTCTTGGTCCTGGTCCTGATACAGCTTCTCAGTATACCTATGTAATGTACCTACCTGTGTGTCATTATGTGCAATTTACCTTTTTTGTTTAAAAACTTTGTCCGTGTAATCATATGGTTGTGGGTATGCGACGCTTATATAATTACAGCTACCTTGGTGGGTAGACGAAGATATTAGATTGCTCGAGAGTACGGTAGGTAAATTGTAGAATGAGTGGAGCGTGGAATTGCAACATTGTTTTGTTGTGACTGTACGGTTGCAGTTACTACTGGGCTACTACGATTACTACGACTTGTAGAAACTACACAGAGCTTAAAAGTTAATTGCGTGTTAGCATTTCATTATCGATCTCATGAAGTTTAATAATACGGGAGCATACGGAGAGTCGGAGGAATGTAGACATGGAGGGTTTAAAAGGTGAAAAGGGGAAGCATACACTCATTCTTGATTCTGTCCTCGTGAAATTTAAATGGAGGCATGGATAAGGACAAATGGTAATGGCTGAGCATGTAATTTAAGAATGAGATGTATATTAAATGTGTACGGTGCTAAAAGGATTGCCTAGAAGTCTAGTAGTCTAGATCTAGAGCCCATGTGTTAGTATAGTGTAGCTGGTAGCTGGTATACCGAAGTAGTATATACATTAGAACTTGTATGTATTCAGATTCCTCGTAATTTGTAGGTTGAAAGGGAAAATGGTATGGTATGGCATGATTGCAGATACAGATACACTTTCTTCTTTAGAACATTCCACGAATGTTTTCCAAGGCTGCAATGCAAATGAGAATTTAAACAGCTAAATACAATTGGAAATGTAATGCAGGAAAAAATTAAGGGAAGTGGAGTTTTATAAGGAAATGTTACTTGCTACTAGGAAAAGGTAACGGGCGTGTGTGTGTGTGTGTGTGTAGCCACGGTGTAATTTAGATATAGAACTGGATTATAAAGTGGGACTGCATAGCACAGCATATAGTCTTGGAAAGATACGGTGGCATAGCCGGGTCTAATGGTCATTTCATTCATGAGTCGACTTGAACTCGTGTGGATTGTAAATCTTGAGTAAAATAAATTGATTTTTTCTTCTCTTGGTTTCATTTTCTAGGCTATCCGATTGTGAACGATCCGTTGTACAATCATACAGTTTTCGGACCGGAGAAAGGCAAAGGAGGCCTTATAGGAAAATCGGATGAGCAGTTGATTGCTGATTTGATTTCTATACATAATGCAGAGAATTGGTTGGGAATTGAGGGAGAAGAGTCGGGTGGTCCATCCGGAGATATTTTTGGACCACCCATTCCCACCACTCAGGAGAGTGACAATCAGTCGTCGTCTAGTGGACAATCAAGTGATACGGGTGCTTTGAAAAGTGATACAACTTTGGATGCTGTAGTGGACCAAGAAAATAATACTATGACGTTGTCAACTGCGACAGCTACGACGACAACAGGAGAAACAACTACAGGAGTAGCAGGAACTTTCCCTCAAGTTCCTCAGCTCCATGTCGCCGCCGCCTCGTCCTTGTCATCTCCGTCGGGAACGACCTCATCCCAAAATCAGATTCAGCAGCCTGAGGGCCAGGCAGCAGAGGCTTTGTCCATGAATGGTAAAGTGACTGTAGGAACACAGACTTGTGACGAAGAGTCTTCATCTCGACCAAGCTCATCGTTAACTCCGAATTCGGGTGCGGAGAATAGTGCTAAAACGACTTCTCCTCCGGCCGTCACGTCAAATGACCCACTGGCTTTCAAAAATGAATCAATGACTTATGACCCACATTGCTATGAGTGTAAAGTTCGCTATAGGGATCCTAAGCCCAAGGATTTGGTCATGTATCTACACGCATTGACTTACAAGGTAAGTCGTAAAAAAAACTAACTTGGTATCCTTCATTTATCTTTAAATCGTTCTTCATGACAGTTCTTTCCTGGATGGTCTCCATCGTGAACATCATCTTACGTTAGAGTAGCTATTATGACCTGCCTTTTTAATTAAATGATACGAAAACATTTCTAGGGACCCGAATGGAGCTTTGAGACCAAGTTGCCTGCTTGGGCCGGACCTGACTGGGTTGAAACTGATGATTGAGAAATTGTTTAGTAAAAAAAACCAGTGATGAAATTCAACTGCTAAGAAGTAAAAGAAACTGATCCAAGTGACTATCATCAAAAACTGTTATACCTCCCTTAAGAATTCCTTAAGAAAAGACCAGGCGCTCAGCTCGGATACATAATACATGTACTACAATATTCTTCCCAAGTAACTACCACATAAATCTAGCCAGCAGAGACCTGGCTATAACATACATAGATACATAATGTCTTATTGTTATAGTAGTATCAACACTTACGTAGGAAGGAATGACGAGCTGAATTTTGATTGTGCATTTTACTTTGCTATTTACTATTATTGTAACTTTGGTGTTTTTATTTCATTTTAAATGTTTTTTTTTCATTATCCATTAAGTAAAATTGATAGAAAGGGAAATGAAGAAGAGTAAATATTCATGATTATGATTAACCAGTCAAACCGATTTCAGGGCCCTTCACATGTACATTATCCCTACTTAGGTTAATAGGGTAGTATTATCAGAGCCGTTTTGTGATCCCTTCATAATTATATTTTAGTAATAATGAAATGATTGAAACCGTCACCATGAGTGTGGAAGATTAAGTGGAATTCTCCGTTCTGTCAGAGGATTTACGGTTCTATCTTTAATCATTTTCCCGTGGGTAATACCTACGCTTTCTATTCCTTTTATGCCTTCTCCTTTTTATAGGTGTCATGAGTACATACTACACTTGCAATAGTTTATTACCAACATACCTCGTACTATCTTCACATACATATGTATGTATGAAGTATGTGGGAGTAAAAAGTTTTGTGTACAGACAATTTTTCATTTTTTGCAACATGAAAACTTGGAACACCTTGTAATTTCATTTGTACATTACCACCTACCTGTTTTCTGTCCTATTGACATCCAGTCTTACGACTCTGACTAAAACATTATTATTGAACTTTTTGTTTGACAACGAACATTTCTGGGATTAAGTATCTATCTATATACATACACCTTTAGAAAATATTAAATTATTGACACGGACATATCCACCTTTAGAATACAAGCTTAGCCGTAGCACAACCTTTCCTAGACACCTTCCTATGTATGTAGAGGTAACATAAAAGTTCACATTATTTACATGTAGTAAGTACCTCCGTCTCTGTCCAAGCAATATTCGACTGCAGGGACAGAATGATATGCACGATTACAGATATGCTGTCGTGCATCGTCCTTATGAAATGGTACCAACTTTATTAGTAATAAAAATGGGAAAAAAATTAACGACGTGAAATAATTGGAACGACGAGCGACACAGGGAAACTTTGAGTTTGAAGCAGATCCGAATACTGTGAACTTACTGTTATACATAGGTAATACAATACAATACAATTAAACTATAAGAAACATAGGATACCTAAGGGAAGATTTAATCGTGTAAATACATGTTATGATATATTTGGAAAAGGAGCAGAATACAGACTAATATTTAAACTTTGGCTACTAAATTAACCGTAACTTGAACTTGGGTAGGAAATATGTATGTAGGAGCAAGCTGTTACAATAAACCATGGCAGGGGAGAGCAGCAAGCAGGAGTAGGTAGTTAAAAGTAGTCGAGTAAAGTAAAAGCATCCGAGTATCCGTAGAGGATGATCGTTGAGTAGAACGGGAGTCAAAGACCACCGATTCCGATTCATCAGCGACTTTCCCTGCAAAAACACACGATCATCAACATCAACTCGGCAGTCTTCTGCCTCATAGTTGTTCCGATTCCAGCTCCAGCTCCAGTAAATGTATCCTTGTCGTGTAGAACGTGGAACGTACTCGTCTTCGTCGCTCGCTCTCTCACTCTCTGTCTCTATCTCTGTCTACTTACCATGTACCCTTTCCTCTTTCCAATAGAATCTGTTTCGTACTACTCTTGATCGTATAGAAAACAGTTGCAGCGCAAAACAGAAATATTTATGTTACCGGCGTCCCTGGTGATTATATTCGAGTGTGGGGGAGTTCCATCCTCTGAATTATACATATCGTCGATGAAGAAGCCAACGCCAGGCCATGTCAGCTATCGGTTTGGTTAAGTCTCCAAATCTTTTCCACTGATCGTGAGTGAATGAGTGAGTAAACGAACGAGTGCTGTGTACACGCTATTTCTATAATCTGTAGTAGACAAGTTGACTTATGTACATACACGGGCATGGAATACAGAGAGAAAGAAACTCGTGATGCTTGCGGCTATCGTCCGCTCAAATAAGACTTTTTTCCCCTTTGAACATCGCTTCCTCAATGACTAATGATAATAGGATTAATAAAGTATCTAGGAACCTACCACTAAAACCTACCTATCTATATTTAATTATATACACTAGACAAACATTATAAGTAGTAACAGTACAGAATGGCTTGTTGTAGGTTTCGCTGATAAATTCAACTATCGGCTATCGAGCAGCAGTATGTAGATACTTACAGGTTGAGTTAGGACTGTAGGTAATGGATAGTGTACATGTCATCTGTCTATCAACTGAGCTCAACTCAAATTGTCATTCTAGCCTTCCTTAAATGCAGAGTGTCATGTTCGCCGTTGAGAAGTCGAGAGGCACTCTCTCTCTCTCTGTCTCTCTCATACCTTAAACGGACAGTAGAGGGATAAAGTACATGAATGTAAATCTAATTAACTGCTTATAACTGCTTGGTTTGCTTTGAGCTCTTGTATTTTTCACAATAGTCAATGGATTATTTAATGATTCGATTACTTCCTTCCCACAATTCCTTCATCTCCCCTACTCAATCTTCACACACAGTCCTTTCTTGAATACGGATAGAAAATCAAATTTTATTCTTCATAAGAAAAAAATTTTTTTAGATATAGTAGTTATCAAATATATAGACTATATATAAATATATATATTGAATATATTGAATGCTAATCTACGGATTTATTGTAAGTATGTAATTGTAAATATAAAAAAGGTACTATTGACGATATATTGTATCTACGTGCTCACTATATAATGTTTATATCGTTGAATCGTGTTGTGTATATAATAATTAATCTACAGTTTAATAGTTACACAGTTACATAATTCTTTTATGAATATTAATAAAATACAATATAAACACATAAAGTTGATTTATAGTTGAATTTAATCAATTAGTAGTAAGATATGAATCTAAATATATGATAACTTAAATGAGGGTTTTATCCTTACCATGTTTATGTATACGTTCTTTCAATTAATTTTGTCAATCATCGATCAGACATTAATTTACGTAATTATATTTTAGAAATGTATGTACAAATATTCAGTGAAATTGGTTGGCATTCAGCAATTACTGTGTATAGGGTTTCGAAATGAATGACGAGATGGGATTTCGTTATCTTATTATCTTATATTATGAAAGTTATCATTATAATTATACAACTTATAAATTTACAATATCCTTTTATTCCCTTTATATAGTTTTGCCTTTCATTCTTTCCAGAGAACTTATTTGTCATCTTTTGCAGAAAAAAAACTTGGCTCTAATCTATGATTAGGATTCTGGTTTCAGACGTAATTATCTATAGATCTGTCTATTATGTAATTACATGAAATGCTACGATATTCCGAGTCAACTGCATAAAATACAATAACAGCCCTACAGCACGAGAGACTGCATCCCACAAAAGCCGAAATGGAAAGGAAAGCCTACTTTGAGTTTTAAATCCTTCCTTGCTATAATAAGCGTTATGTAGTATTACTAATTGCTAATTGAGGATGCCGATGTTGCTGGTATCGTAATTGAAATGCAAGGGATGCGCTGTATATCAGGGTATAAGGATAGCATTAGCCGAATCAGCAGATTGGTCTATCGTTTTTCCATTAAATATAAACGCGCCAAATACCTACCTCTACCTCTAGGTACCTCAATTCAATCCTGCTGCTCCCTTGCAAAAGCAATAGCAATGGAGCACTAGCACAAAGCATCATCGGTGCAACCTACCCATGCTTTGAAAAGCTATAATTGTCTTGCCTACAGGAGTTACATCCATTATTATAAGTTATAATTATTGCTATTGATCCTACTGCTGTTATTACCGTTGCCGTTGCAATGATTTTCAGGTGGAAAAACCAAAAACATGAGGGAGAGTATCCTTACCAGTTAATCTATCTATTACCTACTATTGTTCTTTGGCCACTTGAAAGAAAACAATGGAAAAACGAAAAATACATTCTGGGATAGAAAATAATTTATATTTAGTTGCTAATTAGATTTAAGTATTTAGTGTTGTAGTTTGTAATCGTAATTTCGTAATGTATTCGTTTGCGTACATACATATGTCAATGAATTTGTTATTACTGTTGTTGTTGTTGTTGTTATTATTGTGTATTATGAATACGTTTCCCACAGAAATCACCTAGTCTTACCAAATACATTATACCTACACATGGTTCATCTTGCCCGCGGTAGAAGTAAAGTAAAAAAGTGTTACGTTAGCATTTATAAACTGTTGTGAAAAAACAGAGTAGGGATCTAGTATAACGCAGACGATACGGCTAGAGTAACCAACGTCATCATTTCAATTGTATTATGTACTTTGACGACCTTAGTACAGAGTAAATGCGTATTATAATTCTAATGTGTTTTAGCTATCTTATAAATCATGTTAATTATCTTACTAGGTATTATGTTACTGGGCTGCATGTTGCATGGTCATGGTAAATTTATTTTGCATGGGAACCAAGATATGAAGAACAAGAACCATTGTCCCACCGTATCCCTCTGTCCCTATATAAGGATTACTCACACTTGCCTACACCAACACCAGCACCAGGCCATGCCAGGCCAGGCCAGGCCATGAGCCCATCACAGACATCATAAACTTGATATATATTAGATGAAATAGACGACATCGTCAGACCTCAACTCGTGGTGGATTCGTGGGTCTAACTATAGGCATATTGCTTTTAAGAACCTACTTTATCTTTAATTCAGTATGCTTTATGCTTCTTTGAATGTTATTGGTCTGGGTTTGATGGTAGTGGTAGTAGTAGTGGTAGTGGTAGCTGATGATGCTCACTGTACAGGCTGACAGAAATCAAGTTAAGTTTGTTCATCATTCACGGCTTATTATGTATTCCCACGTCCACCACTCCAGCTCCAACACCGATTCCAACGCAACTCACTTCCCATCTTCTATCTTCAAGCTCCCATCTCCTAATTTTATCCCATTAATTGGACTATAAAATCTGCTCGATGCAACCAAACCGCATTACACAACCCAGCAACCAACAACTTGAACCGATTAACGAACTAACCATGATCACGACGGAAACGATACCAATACCTAACCGATGAGTTTCAGTGTGGTGATCACTCTTTCTTACAAATTACTAATCATTACTGCATTTCCAAGTTTTAGTTCGACGTTCCTTCTCTTTACTTTCTCGTATGAGTAACTGTGGCTGTGACTGCGAGAGAAATTTAATTAATGTAAGTTCCATTAATCATAAGAGTATCCGATGTGCTGTATGACCACCTGTAATATACTATTATTATCATTATTATTATTATAATTATCTATATACATAATATGCTTACTACCTAGATACTACAATAATTAGGAATTGGAAAATTATTGTTACTTTGTAAACAACCTACCTACTTGAACACACTTACATATTTGCATGATAATGCAACTACACCTTACACACTATTCCGTTTCCGTTCTTTTTATTTTGAGACATGCTGGTCAAGATCCAAATAAGAAAAATGGAGCTTTAATGAATTCTTGGAAGAAACCTCGTACTGTTAAAATGACGATTATGAATCCAGTAATGATGAGTCAGAAAGTTATTGTCGTTAATACATACTTGTATAATTATGGACGTATGTATGTATGTATGTGACATTATGCCGTTCTAATTTCTCTCATCGTCAGAGGAGAAGAGGGAATGACACAATACCATATAGAAATATACCTAGACATGCCATTTATTATCGTTATTGTTACCGGCTATCCATTAGAATAGTTGCGTACGGATGTATGATTACTGTATAATTCTATTTAGGAACGTGAGCGCAAGTGAAGAACTAAATGTACGATTAAACACAACAGTGAGTAAGAATAGTAACGTCAACGAGATATTCCATTAGGACATGGTAAGAAATACAGAAAGACATGCACTCCTTACACGTATATCCCACAACCACAATTATTAGTCCCATTATTAGCAACAATAGGAAAATGTGAAAGTGATTCTTTACCTTTAGGAATAGTATGGATTCATTCTAAGAAATCAAAATACCTAGAATTACTCTACACCTGCAAAAAAAGTGCTATAATTACATTGTCTCTCTCGCTCTGACTCTACTCTATTGTCTATTGTTTGAATTTTGATTTTGAAAACTCAATTTCAACTACCTTCCTTCCTTCCTTCCTTCATACTTGTACGTGTACATATGTAAGTACCTCTAGGTATTTATAGCTGACTGTGAGGTGGACTTGACGTGAAAGGTTTAATTATAAAAATGAAAATAAAATATACTAAGATATTATTATGACTATGAGAAACGATGTCGACTATCTATAATTATGTACGATACGATATCATGATCATGAAATGATACGATCCTCCTACACATTAATGTAGATACTAAATATATAATGTAGGTGATGGTAAGTAAACAAAATAATTGTACATGTTACATACCTGTAGGTATAATTATAATTAAGCGAGAAAATGGAGACATATGTAATTACAATGATATAAAAAATGACTAGTAGTTTAGTGTTTAGAAGTTTGTAGACTAGTTCGTTAAACTGGGAAGAAAAAAATACAGAATCCTATGCACATAAGATTGTTTATTATTTCATGTACTCATAAAAAGACAATTACAATTATTGATTTATGTAATGTATAATGTAAAGACATGTCTCTTTTCAAGCTGAAAAGACAATAAATTTTTTTTCTTGTTGATGCACCTTAAAACTGACAACCAAGTATAAAAAAAACCAAAGACATGTTGTGATTGTTCTTTTCTGTCATCGTCCTTCCGAAACTCACACACATCTCACTCCTGGCAGTCGTGTCGTGTCGTGTCATACTTGGAGCATCCTTCTCGCATACAAAAACGAATTTGGTCGGGGTGAACATTCAGTTCTGGAACTAGGAAATGAGGCTAGATCTCGTCACGCACACACATGCATCCATCCAATCCAGAACTTCCTAATCCCAAATGAGGGTCCATAGAAACCTAGCATCGTCTCATAGCTCCTGATGATGGATCAACTCTCGGAAATAAGACTGATCTTCCTAGAGTACAGAGAGAAATAGTTTTTGTTACCAAACTTGTGCTCATGCCATTATAGTTCCTACGTGTACCCACAAGCAACCGTGCATTTGAATACGGAACAAGTAAACTTGAGTAGACAAGTCAAATGACAGCATTCACTTTTATTTTCCTACTATTCTGATTAGCCCGGTTCCCATTCAGGTATCAGTATCAGTGGAAGCAGATGCTTGACTTGCTTCACAAGTCTACTTATTATCAACTCAAAATCCAAGAAATACAAGTGGCTTGTGGCACATCTTCTTTCTCCGTTTCAAGTCTAGTATCGGGAAAACCAATCTGGGGAAAGGTAAGCAAAACAACAACAAAAAGAGTCATGCCATCCTATGCCATGCCAAGCCAAACAAGATCGGGACAAAAAAAGAAGATCCTGGCCTGGTACGGGTGACTAAGGAGTCTGCTAGACCACAGTGCATCAAGTAAGCTGAAAGTCGAACGCCCACAGAGCTACAGTACTCCCTACTTAAATTATTATTAAGTGAAGGGAAAGAAAGTGGAAAAGGAAAAGAAAGAAGAGGAAGAAGCAAACTATCAAGAGCCAAAGAAACTGAAGCTTAAGTAAAAAGTGAGGATATGGATGGGGAGGTGAATTTGGAGGAAGAAGTAAAAAAAATCTGTTTACTCTTACCATGTCTCGGAGTATGTTTGTACATCCGTAGCAAAGAGAAAGTTCAAGAGACTCCTGATCCTCTGTATCATTCCGATTTTTCTGCATGTAAAAAACAGACAATTTACATACGCATTTCAATTTCATGAACAAGGTGAAACACTGTAAATTCCCCAGCCTGCACATCAACATCAACTTGGCCTCACTGACTATGTACATACAACATACCTCTAGATCCGATGGATATTCCAGCAACATGACTTTCTACTAGACACGCTACACACTTTTATATTAGCTAGACTACCTTCATGCATCTACATGGAACAATAATACTACTGAGAAAAACTCGTGGAACGTAGGCACGTTGACCAAACTAGCAATCTGCACTCGGCAGAAGCCAGTACCCATAGTCATCCTTCCCACTATTTCCAGTCTCTGCAGTCATTCATCGTTCTTTAAACTGCACCATATAGTCAAAGTACGAGTACGGGTGGGCACATATATATATATATATATATATATATACCTATAAGAAGTTGTAGAATGCAGATATAACCATGACTCGCATACCGTCAGACCCAGACCCCTTGAATACACTACCATATTTTATTGTGAGATGGGCGGTCCACGTATGTGAACGTGGACGTAAGTGGAAGTCAAGGAAAAGAGCGTATAACCTCTGACTGAAGACATATGTAGCTTTACGTGGTGGCTCAATGAAAGACAGATAGATTGCAAAGCACACTAAAAATCGATAAGGTAAATAATTTATTTATAGGATTGAACCCTCTTCTCCTTCGCTATTCTATAATTTCTCTAATGGAGTTTACGCTTCAAGAAAGTAATACAAATCCTGTTTATTTTACCTTGCAAAACGTGCATACAGCCGTCAAAGTGGAAAAGTTACTCCTGTCTGATCCACTTTCTCCACTTGTCTTCTTCCCTTCCTTTAATTCCATGTCCTGCTTGGCAACATCTTCTTGTCTTTCCGCCGTCTCCTCCTCGTCCAAAGTCAACGATGCACTCGGCTGCAATTTCGTTCCGATTCGAGTCAACGTAGGAACGGTGGACGGATAGCCTTGCTGAAGGTTCACAATAAATTCCTCACACTGATCCTCAATGCTCTTCCCCTTACTCCGAGACGGCTGTCCCACCACCTGCAATTTTAAAACCAAACCCACAACATTCTCAATGAGAGTCTCCATTTTCTTAAGAAGCATTTATATATGTAAGCAAGCAATCACTTGTAATCAGTAATCAACGGCTCTCCATTAGGTCCTAATTACCAATCATGCCCTCGCTCATTTGAATCCTACGACCTTGTGATAACAACTGAGTCAAGTTAACGGCAAGAAACTTTTACGTAAAGAATCGGTGTTGCTGAACATTTACACATTTGGACGAATCAATTCACTTCCTCTACAGTTTGTACTGTACCTCTCAATGGAAACTACGAGGAGGAAGCCCATACCAAATGGCGTGACATTACATTATAAAATGCAATCTAGAAATAAATTTAAGTGTCTGTCAAGCCGAGCTTCAAGAACTGTGTCAACACTTTAAACTTTTCTACATACAATAATTCCTGAATACACGACTCTTACAAAGGCGTCAGAGCGGGGAGTCAAGTAGGATGGGTGAATTATTTACAATGTAGTTGAACCGGATTGACTGGGACATGAAAGAAAGAGACTCGAAGCCACACCAAGAGTCCTAGAGAATAAATTCAAGAGCATCCAGCCATCGACTGAGCATTAGGTGGCAACCAATCCACCAAATCTCAATCCATCCAGTCAAGCAGTGCAATGCGTTCCTCCGGTACAAGAATTCCACAATTTCATCATTCCGACGACTCTATTCTCTTGTGCAAGAAAGGAGAAGAAATGAGAGAACAAAATGAACTGACGTGAGGCAAACTCAAGAAAAAAGTGGAGAAGAGGCCGAAAGGTAAATAGAGTCGGATGGTTCAATCCACTACTTTTACATCTATGTATGTACTCGCCCCAAGTGGAAACATGCATATTTTATACACTGTTATTCACTCTCAAGTACATACGCAATCAATTCCATAAGCATCAACTATGCATCCCGAAGGTGTGCGCAATTATCAAGTGCATCAGTTCTATGTCACGTATTTCTATGTTCGCATCAGCTCCAAAAAATGAAGGCAGACAATTCTATGACACGTTTGTCATGCAGCGGAGTGAGAACTGGGACTGGGATCTAGAGCAAGTTCCATTCTACACCATCACTAAGTCCTCCGTCCAACATGGAACCGAAGCAAGGTCGTCGTTGTACTTTTGGTCGTTGTCGACGTAAGTATAGTCCTACACTACTACTACACATCCTCAATATGACTATTTCATGGGGTAAGTTTGAGCAGTTGAGAGGAATCAGAGAAAGCATCATGATCATAAACCCTCAAACTTATGACAACTTCAACTGTTCAACCGTGGCCCTAAATGATTTCTTGTCTGCCACCGCCTAGCCTCACACAATACGGACTGGTGAAGAACCAGAACCTGAATCCGAACCAGGAATATAGTAAGTACCAGCGTCAGAATGACGCATTTATGTATAACAACTCAACCCCTATCTACTACAGCGGGCACTTTTACTCACTTATCTCATTCCCACTTCCTTTTTCCCTTTCTCTGATTCATTCATTCAATATTTTAGCGAATTTAATCTGTAAACTATAGCCTGTAATGCTCCTAAACTACCGTCTGGTGCCACAATAAAGGTTTCGGATATTTTAGAAACAGCGTGTGCTTCCACTTCCACTTTGACATTACCTAGCTCCAGCCATTCATACATATTGATCCACTTATTGTATTTTATGCATCATACTCACGTCCCTTCAAAATTCTATATTAGCCTAAACACTGAACAGTCCCAAAAGTGTCTGTACACTGTAAAAAATGGTGCATCTGAAATGCAAATCTATTTGTATCCAGTAAAATTACTAACATAGCTAAGATTCAAATCAAGCCCACCTAAAGTTCATACATATAGCAATCAAATGTGAATTATAAAAAAATATCAAAAGTGCTTTATCAAAGTACAGCTCAGTATAATTTTATACAGCCCAAGATACGTTTTTAATCCTAACTGCGCTCATAATTATACTAAATACGAGTGGTTTTTTGAGAAAGCGAAAAAAATCAGGCGAAGACATCCTATCTGAGTGTATTTCAATGGACAGATTTTAAACATGCTGCTTCTGTCCCTACTACCTTCCAAGAACTTCATCCTACAGACAGAGTACGAGACAAGCAAACGATTGGCATAAATGCATAGGTTTATTTCATTCGCATTTTTATCGTCCAATGTACCATTGTAAACTTAGGAAAGCACTTTTGGGGAAACAGTAGAAGAAAACGACGCAATCTTAAACTGAATAACTCTCTACTTGTGTCGTAATTGCATTAGAGAACAATAAGATACAGCCCATGGAGATAGAGAACTTCTCATACTTGTCGATTTTTCCTTCCACCTTGTTCCTCACACCTCACGGCCGTACCAAAAACCTCATATTAAAAAGGCAGAAAGTGACAAGGAATACTAACGACAATAGAATCACGTCATAAATATGAAAAACGCATATTTACTTTGGTGGATGAACATTGAACGAAGCAAAAAAGTTGTAGGCATAGGAAAGACGAAAAGAAAAAGAAAAATCACATTAAAGTTAGGACTTGGACATTATATACGAGGAAGCATTGATTCCCTCCAGCCACCGTAAACCTTCAATTTCTCCGCCTGAATGACTGCTTATTAGCATTACACGTCATGACGGGTCCAGCAAGAAGATGTGAGCCTATGTCACCATGTAATAAGACACGATGTGGGCATTTATTCTGTAGGATCTACCTACGTACCTTCCTACTTGCTACCTACCTCTAGAGTCTAGAGTCACCAAACGGATCAACATCAACACTGCACACCATGGCTCTTTGAATTTTAAACATAAATCATGGAATGGATTACCTTGCCAATAGGAAGCGACGTCGAAGTGAAAGCTCCTTTAGTACTGGTGGTTGCCAGAGTAATATTATCCATTGTCGTCCTCGTTTCCCAATTCAGGCATTCCATATAGTCTCGTAAATCATCTAGCGCGAGGTCCATGAGCGGTCGAGCCAATTTAAGTCCTTGAATTTGCGTTGCTAAACTCTGGGTAAAAAAGAGACGTTCCAAGAACTAGGTGCAGTTTGTGGATGAAGAGTGTGTACACAGAAAGCATTCAGTCTTCCCATTTTTAATCATATGTGCAGTATTTCTAATACTTGTGTCACAATGTCACAAGTATATGACACTCAAGATACAAAGTCTACACAGCATAGTGTAAGGATTAGGTATGTACGTGAATTGTAATCGAATCAGGAGGTTCTAGTGTTGTCATCCTGAAAATGTTCTACCGGCAAGAGGAGACGCACTTAGTCTGAATGTGCGTAGGTATTCAGACGATATTCAGACCATGTAAAATATTGACTAGGATATTCGACCAAACAGTCACCACTTTAATTCTCAAGCTAAAACTTAAGTAGGACACACTCACATATACATATAGTCATAAATCTAGTTTAGTTCTCAGATTCTTTTACTCTTTTCGACTTTTTTGCATTGATTTACGGGGGAGCAAGGGCAAAAAACAGAGAGGAAGGAAACTGGTTGGAGAGAAATGCTGGAGAGGAGAGAGGGGGATCATAGACATAGGTACATGTCCACACATACACTCTTCCCGAGGATCCAACTGCCAACTCTTGCTCATAGATGGGTACTTATGAGTGTTGAGCGAACAAGGACGTTACATGGTCATGGTAGGTATGACCAGCCGAAACGACCGTAATCTTGTCTGTCTGTCTGTCTGTATCATGTACACTTGGTACAAGACACGGAATACAAAGTAAATACACTTGAGGCAAATCATGTACATACATCTGGGAATCAAGGGGAAATATATGTAATTTTTTTTCCCAATGAAATTACGAGAGAGACCGTTAGAGTGAAAAAACGATAAAAAGTTAGACGACTGTTTCAAGTTTCGAGTGGCTGTCCTCCGTGAACCTTGAGTAGGACGAAGAGTAAGAGTTACGAGAAAAATGAAAAGATCATGGAGTCTTAATGGTCTCTAAGTTGGCTAATGTCTTCATATAGCCAGGTCTCAAGTGGATGAGTATAGAGATGTAAAGAGAGAAATTTTCCAAAACCGATTTACGCTCTATAAGCCAAGGAAGGCAAAAACCAAAGAAATTTCGCCACAGCACTATATACTAAGCTTGAAGACATGTAGATAAGTTGGCCATTACTATTACGATTACCATTACCATTTGCTCAGCTAGTTGAGCTCCTCGTCCTAAAGACATCATAGAAAACATTTTAATCGCCAGTGCTGTTCGGTTCTCGGACACAAAAATTTGCTTGAAATTCAGCTCCTTCCCGATGAACACTACCAAATTTTTCCTGGAAAACCAAAAGCAAGAAAACCATCACCTCGTTGTAATCCCAACATACTATTAAAACACCATTTAGCCGATCATATGAAGGAATCCGAAGGAGGGATCCCGGCGTTGGGTCCTATAAGTCTTTCATTATTTGCAAACTATTTTCATAGATGCTAAAATATACCTACCTACTCTAAAATCCTAAGTCTTAATTAGACACTTCAGGGCTTACAAAGAGACTGTATGGATCAAGTTGAGACTCCGAAGCTTAAACGGATACAATAACACATGTACCTACATAAACTTTATACTAATTAAGGCTTCTAGTTCATATATACAAACAACACCAGGGATTAAATCGATTTAACCATCTAACATTATTCATCTACTACATAGTACTGGTCATCTAAATATGAAGTAGGTACATAGCTAAATAATGAATTTCAGTATACGAATTAGACTTAGCCAAAGCGAAATGGTAAATGGAGTAACAAAATCGTTATGAATCGTATAAATAAAACCGTAGAACCTACGTATGTACCACTCAGTCTGGTTATTTCATTAAAGCCTCAATTTACCCCCACTAATCACCCATGCTCTGCGTAGAAGACTAAATCATTTTAAAATATCCAGAACATCAGTAATCAGTACCTACCTAGACTAGGAGTTTAAACTTTTTTACAACCATTAATGTAAAAAAAAAACATATTGCCCCAATAACAAGGAATCGAAAAAAACAAGGAAGGACAAATAGTAGCCGGCCTTGAAAGAACATGTTCATTTATAAAATTAATTTTATAAGTCGCAAGCATGATTTGAAATATAGTCACCTCAGCTCTTGTAGAAAGTCCGTCCTTGACGTTTTTGTTTTTATAGTTCCAGTGAGCAAATTAAGTCTGGAATTCAAAGTGCTATCAAACGGAACTGAAAGCGGATGTGAATGTGAGTCCACATTCTCTCCACTCGTTTCCCTTACAGCGCAATCCAAATTTGCTCCTAGGTCTGACGAGACTGTCCTCCAAAGTGGAGAGCTTTCGTTCGTTTTAACTTGCCCCATACAAAGACTGAGCTCTAGACTTGATAGTATTATCGGAAAATCCAGTCCATATTCTGACCGCGTACGTACTTGCCACGCACGCAGTAATTTAAAGTCTTCAATAATGTCCTCCTGACTTTTATCACCTGTTTCATCTGATTTTTACAGATAAATATAACGTATGGAAATTCAATTAGAACCAAATTACCTAATTCCACGGTGCTTGAAAGACACACCAGAGTCACACATTGGCACAGTGCCAATGCAGTTAGAAACTTTTTGTGTAAAGTATGAAATTACCATAGATAAATAAAATGCTGAATGTAAAAGGAAGATAAAGAATCTTCTGGCCGGAGGACGACGAATCAATAGATGTGGAGGAGGTCGTAGCTAGTGAGGCAGAGCGAAGAGCATCTCTAATTAAATGAAGCAGAGCTAAGGAGGATTTGGAACCATCGTAGTCAATTAAGACGTTTTCAGGTTGTCCGAGCAAATGGGATGGACGTCGAGATCCTTTCTCGGGTCGTGCCAGTTCAAAGAGACGTTTCCTGAATCGGAAGTTGCAGTGGTGCCAGCATTCCCTGCACAAAACCATCAATCAATGCTCTACACTAGCATTTATTATTCATTACCAGCCACAACCAACTTACACCTATACCATACTTACTTTTGTACTTTTACCATGCCTTGCTTTTATCAAGACCAGCCAGCCTTCGATAGAGCTTTAAGACTGATATTCATGCTCAGTCTTACAAGTAGTTTCGTTTACATATCTAATTAAATGTTAATTAACCAGTACGTAACTTTATTCACTATAGCTCTTACGTCTTGTACTCATATGGGAGTACAGTCAAGTCAATCATTTATTTAAAAACTGAAAGTTACTCGAGCCAAAGGTTCACTTGCTGTTGGGTATACACGAATTCTATTTTCACACCTACCAATCTACATCTATTGTGGCTTCCAATAGCTTAAAACAACGTTGTCATCCCCCCGTCCCTTCATCGCTTTTCTGAATCTATGACTAATCCAATCTTATCTGGACAATCTTTTGCAAAACATATCAACATATCCGAATAAAAATACCTTGATGAAGTACCAAAGAACAAAACCCTAAAGCTGTAAAACACAGAGCCTAGCAAGTGATTTTACATACCAACATAATTTACCGTTATTCAGAAAATGTCCGCTACAAATGACACATGGCAGAAAAAGGCCACCGTGCTTCAAATCTTCAGAAGTTTCACGGTATGCCGAGGGATAAAATAATAATTTCGACCAATATCCAATCCACCCACTTTTAAAAAAACCCAAAATAACGCATATGAGAGAAAAACTTAATTAAATCACTGTTACACAACTGTAATAGCCTCACGACTTATGATTAGTATACAGAACAAAACATTTTTAACTTATGGTTAGAGTATTTTAATATCACTTCTTATGTACTAATTACATACCTAATAAGAAACCTATAACTAATGTGCATAACTATCTAAATTCCTTGACGAATTCCTTAAATTGAGTGGTAATTCTACCTCTCGCTCCTACAAACAGAATACAGACCGATTACCTCTATCTCTAATATTTTCTTTCTTTTCTGCGCCAACTGCCTTAGAGTGACCTTCACTAGGTAGTTCCATTTTCGAATTTTACTGCAGAATCCAATATGTAACCTTTTCTATATGCAGGCTTATATGCTAAAATATCTATTCCCCCATGTTGATCCGTTTTCTACAACACAATGAACTTCCTCTGCTACCTGAAATCCCACGTCTTTCATTGCTTTTGCGATGCTTTCTGGAATGTCATTTTGCCTTTTGGTGCGTATTAAAAATTATACCTAATTATTAATGTTGATAAACCAGATAAAGTATGCGACTCTTACAAGTGCACTGAAATGATTTTGAATTTCGCGTTTTTTTATTCTATGTATTTTTTTGTTATAAGCCCTGATAGAAGTGGGGAATTTAAATTTAAGCTGCTGTATAAAATATTTTTGCATAATATTACTGCCACGTAAGCGCCAGACACGATGCTAACGCTAAAAATAATCTTACCTTTCAATCATGGCACCGGAGGTGGATGTTTCAGTAAGTTCAGAACCATCATTGGTCTTGATATTGTTTCCTCCATCGGAAAGGGACAATCCTACAGGTCCAACGCCGTCTAAATTCTAAAACATTTACGAGAATATAAAACTCGTCATTTACCGCTGAAACATTGCTTTTTCCTATGCTCACTGCTCGAACTTCGACCATCTTAAATATTTAAAGATTGCATAGGGATTTTTACATACTTAATATACGCAACATGATTCGTTTCTACACTTCGGTCTAAATGTATCGCTTTAATGCAAGCTACAATGAGTCTTTTTATTCGTTTTTACGATTGGAAAAGTAATTATGAACACAAAGTGTAACATCACGCTTTATATAAAACATAGGCATTTACCTAACCAACTTTACGCATATAATAATAAAATAGCTTACAGGGGTTAGACTACGGGAGAAATTAAAAAGAAGCTTGAGTGTATGGTAGTCAACCGAGTACCCAACACACGCTGCTAAAAACAAAAGAAATTTTCGCCGGTTTTGATACCATAAATTAAGTCCATGTGCTTCGGAGTAATGTGTCAGGCTCACTGAGCGACAATTTGGGCATCTGTCACTACTGTGTTTAACATGGAAATGTCATGGACTAATAAGTCCTAGGGAAGTCGTTGTATCATGGACGTAGTTTTGTTCTTTTTAAATTGGGGTACTAAAGCAAAATTTAACAGGAAACAAAAGACATAATCTTTAAAATACTTAAACAAATTATTTACCCTTAATTCAGGGGATAAATTGTGAAAATTTTCTGTATTTTAATAGCAATCAAATCGTTACTAATCTACTATGTAAATCAGGCTACGTTTTACGATCCCATTGAGTGATCTTCCATAGCCATTTCTAAAATTCCGCCAAAAATCATAGTAAATTGTTTTTCTTCAGTGACGCGTTCACCGCTTTGAGTTCGTCACTTAAACTTGAATTTTACCAGGGCAAAATATAAAGTAACAGGATTTTCGTAATTATCAGTATAAAAATCATTATTTTGTTGAAATTGTTCGAAATATATGACATTATTTTGGTCTGGTTTTGACATAAGAATCATGTTATTTGAAATCCACGAGCAACCAATATTTGAGTTCGAAAACCCTTTACATGTCTTTTTCCCCTGAATGAGGTTTGTGCATATCATTTTATCTCAATATTGCCAGGACCAATTGCATTCGGAATTTCTACATTGTAAAGTCTAATCGTCGAGATGGAAACAAAATCTAGTACATCCAATGCGATACTATCAAGACAAGAGCAAGGTAGGTAGACTTAAGGGTAGGTCACACCTGAAAATAATTGAATCAAACAAATATCTCTCAACTTTAAAGCCAACAAACTACACATTCTTGATTGTGTAACAATAAATCAGTCATCAAATTTGTCCAAAAACAAATGACCTACAAGAAAATTCAAAGCATCTTAAAACTGTTTTCGGTGTGAGTGGATTTAATTTTAACTGCTACGGATACACGGTTCCATTGGGTTATTTGCAGCTAATTGATTTTTACTTCAA
>JAAXYX010001433.1:0-23136 GCA_036851915.1 Ptenothrix huangshanensis | reverse complement strand
CTCCCCACCCAACCACCAGCTAGGTCATTGCTTTGCTGACAACGAAAACTATTCAGGCGTCTGTATTGTTAAATATGCATTTACCATGCAACCGAAAACTATCAAATTAATCAATTCATAAATTGCAAATTCATATTATGTAATTAATTGTACTAAGTATGTGGTTACATTTCCAAAATTTCAGATTGCACTCTATCGCTGGGAATGGTGGGCATACTATTTGTCGTAGGTGGAATGATACTTTTCATCAGTATTATTTTTGTAATGGCTAATTTTCACGTCTAATAATTTTATTATTTGACTTTGACGCATATCGACATAATTACATGGTTTTATTTTCTAAACACCCACGATTTCAATGATTTTTAAAATGTGAAACTGGAACCTGAAAATTCAAATCAATAGGAGACACGATTCGGCTGCATGCTCCATTTACTTATAATGTTGGCAACGATTGGATCCCACTGGACATGTTTCGCTTTCTTCGTTATGCTCCAACGTGCAAAGATGATAGCATTGCAGAATATGCTAGCCAATAGCACCATAGCAGCTCAGGATCTCGCAAGTGTTAAAATTCACTACTCATTTTACGCAAGTGGAATAATAACGTCAGGTACGATCATAACTGTACTATGTTTGTGGTTCGGCTTCTGCTCGTTCCTTCTCATCCTTCAAATACACAAAGAAATGAAAAAAGATAGGGGCAAGAACAAGGAATCAGCTGGAATCCCACGCCACAGGTCGGAAGATGATGGACTTATCGGAACTCCTGGTGAATCGTTGGTCATTATCACAGTGCCTACGCCTACAATGGAATCACGCTTTCAAACGCCATCCACAAGTCGAAAAAATACTAACCATTTATTCACAAAGAGAGACTCCAGTAAAATCCGGTCTAGCCAAAAATAATGTTATATACTAAAGAAGAACTGTTTGTTATAAAAATAATTTATTATTGCGCATACAATTTACTATTTCTTGCGTCTTCCATATAATCAATTGTTTTTGCTGTTCTTATTAAACAAATTGTACTCTAGGCTTAAGTTGAACATTACTTATAAAAATATGAATATCACAGTCATTTTTGCTTGCTCCATGATTATCCTTGTCCTTGTTCTTCTGGTTCTTTTATGTAAGCCACGAACGCCAAAATGGTATCATTAAAATATAAACAACAACGCCTGATAAAAACAGGAACGAAATACAGCACCAAAAAGACTAGGTAGGAACCTACTTAAAAAGGTAAAAAAATAAATGTACGACTATAAGCGTACTATTCAGTCCCCTCGGATTTAAAGAATTTTAGTCTCGGTTTGATTGAGCTCCAATGTTCCGCAAGTACTTCATGGAGGGCCAACTCGTCTTTCTATTCTTCCGCAATTAGACTTGGACCACGCGTCCAAAAAAATGTAATGAAGAGGATGCGGCTGGATACGGGTGGTTATTGTAATAAGGAAACTCCTGTCAAAATATGCACAGAACACTCATATTAAATAAAATTCAAATCAATACATAAATCTGACAAACTGGTAATGATTCATAATAAAACTCAATCGGTGGTGCTACTTATATAAAAATATTATAATTATCAGTTGTCATTGCATAATGATTATGTAGCAGTAAATGATTAAAGACAATCACATAATCACATCACGAAGCTTTTGTTATCATTTTTAACTATTACTCTACAGTATCTTCTATCAAATGTTTATAAATTAAAGGATTCCAGTAAGTCTTTATTTTACTTGTATTTGTCCACGTCCATTCCTTATATGGAATGCTAAATTAATGTTTGCAGATTTATATAATCTTAATTTTTTTTTATTCTGACTGCATTTAACTAAGTGGGTATAATGCATGAGATTAATGCGTCGCATTAATTAGTATTAGATTGCATTGGGCAATTTATTGCATTAATTGTCAGAGTCGAAGAGCAAGAATAGCTAGAAGGACTGTATGTTCACGGTCATAGATACTGTACACACCGAGAGATAAACGAATAAGCACAGGGAGGGAATATAAATATCCACTAAATCCCTGTTATGTCTCTTTTCAAAACCATGTCAATGCAATGGCCTCAGCATAGCTCATCAAATAGCTGACTGAAGTTAAATTTATACATTAATTGAAATTGTCGTTTCACTTCGACAGATCAAAATCTGTATTTTGAACGTATTGAATAAATCACACCTACTACAGCAACTGAATAGTAAATATTTCGAATTTAATAATTATTTACAATCTTGTAAAGTGTTGCGAATCTACAAACGTTGCATGACAATACAATGCAAAACAATTCATGATGGAAAATTAAGCAACTAATAATTATTTTTTACATCAGAACATAATAGCGGTATACCCACTGCTTATAGATCTTATGCTTTCAGTTCTTGCAGTCACGCTGGCATGGAAACTTTCTACAATTCTCCATACGTCTTCATGCCAAAGTGACTGTAAGAACTGAAAGCGCAAGACCTGTAAGGCAGTGGGTATACCTCTAATATGAAGAAGCCAGAGAAATCAAAACAGTTTCTGTTTCATGCTGATAGTGAAGATTTCATGGCATTGTTTTCTGTGTTGTGCAAGCAAGTAGGTTTATAATAATATGTTGAACAATTTAATTACTGAGTCACACTAGGATACCTTGGATTTATATTTCTCGTATTCTTTGAACACTGGGGCCTCATTTATACGGCCATTGGATCATTCTTAGATCCATAGTTCAAGAATAGCAGTAATTTATTTGCAGTTAGAATAGTCTTAAGTGATCCACATTTTCTTGTGAGTTCTCAACACAGATGACATTTAAATGCAACTTACTTAATTGACTGAAGGATACGTAATAAAAGCACAGAAAGGAACACGTATTTTAGGCATTTTAGTCCACTAACGATAGAAATAATGCATTATGTAATTTTAGAAGTAATGATAACATAATGTATGTATGTTGATACAATGGTAATTAATATAAAGTCATTTGCATATTTTGTTGTAATTTAATAACTTAAAATGGAGATAATTGATTATAGAATTGAATGAAATATGAGATTTACCTTCATCCTTATTTTCCTTATTTGGTAATTTCCTCAAAAGTATTGACAATCGACAGTGTGTGTCGTAGTCGTGAGTATCGACTGAGAAGTCAAGTTTCATGTCATCGTTTTATTCATCAATCGTTTGACTTGACCATCAAAAGGTAAGTTAACGACCGTATTTGTTCGCTTTTTCTTACGGTAAGTTTTTTGTATTAATTATTTTCTAGAATTATTTCCATTCATATGTAATTATATAATTACCAGAACACGAACCATTTCTTGGGAATGATACTGAAATTTTTGATCTGCAGAATCTAGCTTTAAATTAACAGCTTCCAAAAAACATAGGTACCTACCCAAGAATTCTTGGCTATACTTAAGCCGCAATGCTTTTGCAATCAATACGCGCGGAATTTTGATCAAGTTATCTAAGTCTACGCCTGCTACTCTACTATGTATAAGGGCACCAAATATTTGGCAGACAACATACTAGGTACGTGAACATATAAATATGATGATGTAGAAAATATACTATGCAAAAATAGTACCGTAGCTGATGAACTACCTATTCTCCAAATTGAAAAAATGTAATCTGAAGCCCCCGAACGAATCACCTGGTTTTAGTAATACCTTAAACAAAACTCACTCCACCAATTTGCCGAGCTCATCAGAAGCGCAAGTAATCAAACCCACGGTCGTAATTCCAACTTGTGATTACCGTAATCCTTCTATTAATTTTATACATCCAGCTCCCGGTCCATTAATTCTCGGCTGAAAACACATAATCGGCTACTACTTTCCGATCTCTAATTAATTCTCGGGTTCAGTATTAGAGTAATTACCTATCTACCTAGGTACATTATATTAACGCTCTTGAAACCTGGGATTGTGCTTTAGCGCCTTTAGAAGTTTTGTCAAAAAACGCATTTGAAATTTTTATAACCACCGCACTCTAGTAATTATTTCCTGTCACTGTCACTCCTACATTAATTTTGTTATGAAGTCCTAGGAGAATTAATAGGAGGATTACGATAGGTATGCAAATAACTCGAACACAGCGAATCCAATAATACCAAAAGCTTTAAAAATAGACGGAAATTTTTGTAGCGTCAGGTCTAGCTGTCTAATTCCAAGAAAGTTTAAATTTGCACTGGTTAGACAATGCATACACCTACTTACCTACATTGACTTTTAATATAGGAAGGAACAAGAAAGTAGAATTAGAAATTAATTATTATGTAGAAGACAACAGTCCACCGGGATCCGTTCGTAAGATTTTTATCAAACCTGCATTATTTTCAAATTTTGAATAAACATTTTTTATTGAATTTTAATATTCATTCACACTCACTCTACAACACATTTCTAGATATATTAGATTACAGCATTGAAATTTATTTTAATTTACCACTTAAAGTTGGCTCATAAACCAATGTTTGTAATAATTTGTGTAATTATTTGTGTAATTATTTATATGATAAGAATATTATTATTATTAACTATACCCAGCGACTCATAAATAAATCCCTTTGTAAATTATACAACTAGGATTTAAATGGATCAAGTCTTTTTTAGTTTTCTTGTTCAACTTTGCAATTGACCAAGCTAAGAAGTCAAAAAGTGAAGATGTTATCATTTCATTATTTCATGGGAGATTAAAATCTACACTTTTCAAAATACTACTACTTCAGCAATGTCACGCTACGCCATTGTGATCCGAGGTAATTAGGAAGCTAGAAGTCATACAGGTATAATAAATTAAAGCTAATATTCGCAAACATTTGCACCTTGTATTCCAGTATAGACACAATTATTTGGACTACGATGGTACATCCTTGAGATTTAAGTGCTTCAAATTCAACTTTGAAAAATAAGCTTCTCCGCAAATCATCCTTAAATAATTTTTATTTTCATGTCTTCACAGAACTGACGGAATACTGACACCTGTTCTACGGAATTAACTGTAATGGTAACAACTAAAACAATTACCTCAATTTCCGCAGACCAATGAAGCCAACTCAATCAACCTTAAGTTCAGTTTACCTATTTCATGACATATGTATTACTATGTATGTAATATACACTCTGTCAAAAGTATCGCCTTCAATCGCACGATCCACGTTTTCTTTCAAATAGTTTGAACTGCTGATAATAGAAATATATTTGTATTAATTTAATCATTATGCTTTGAATTTCAAGACACCCTTTCCTGTATGTAGCTTAGTATTTTTGTAAATGCTGTTTATTTCAAGTAACTGCCATATTCTAGTCATCACCGAAATGCTACACACAAGGAAATAAGTATTTAAGTTTCTCCTTGAAATCAATACTCAATTCAGTATACCCCCATTTCACTTTGGTCTGTGTGTTCATTGCCATTAATGTTCGTATTTTTGAATGCTTTAAAGACAACCACGTAGGTATATGTACTTGAATTTTCTACATTTTAATCCACATTAATTTGGTTGTCCAGAGATTTTCAGGAATTTGTAACTTAACGTAGAGTAAATAGTGATTATATAAGTTTATAACAGCATCTTGCTATTCTTATCTCTATACTTATTTGCATATATTTACTAAGCTTTAGGTATTTTAAATAGTTTGATCATTATGAATTTATTCACTCTCTTCAGAGCCGCTCGTAATCGTAATTATGAAATTTGGGGTTGGAACGACCCTACTTCAATATTTTGTCTTTTGAGTTGATCCACTCATAATGAAGTTTAAGGTATTCAATGTTTCAGTTCCCATTTAAAATTTTGAAAACCCGTACCTGCTTAAATGTAAAGAATCCGGGAAAATATATAAAAGAATAAGACTAAAGCAATAATATAAATTATAATGCAAACTGGCTGAACAAAAATACTCGGGTAATTTAACTAATAATAATTATACGCTATGCATAGTTCAAAATTCATAGTCCTACCTTGCAACCGTATATAAAATTAATTTAACAACACTTACTAATAAGATCATTATAAAATCATCTATCAATTTACATCGTCTCTGTCAATATACTGATTATACTTGTAATTTGACCTATAAAACAATGGTAAGCAAATTATACTAATCTTATTCAATCATACTCATCTAACATAGAAACTCTATACAATTCAATCAATTAAATACTAACTTCGAATCTGCTCAATATAAAAACAAAGAAAGTAACTAGACTTAGGACTTAAATATATTATAATGATTATAACCAGCTGCTTAACTTCTTTAAAGAAAAATCCGTAAAATATTTGTATTAATTGTATGAATGACCTAATATTCTGCAAAATGTTAACATTTTCCTAAATAAATTTGTAATGCTTTGAAACCTTTAAGATTCTCTAGCTTTTTGTCTCATTATTATTATCTGAAATATAAAACCTTTGACTATCGTTACTTACTTCTCTAAGAAGACAAAAGTCAAAGTAATTATTCCGTCAGACCCTATTGGCCACGATATATGTAAGATTTCCAAATTTTCGATTCCATTTCGATTCTGAGGCAAGTGAAGAAGTGAGATAAGAGGAGTGGTCAAGAGTGCCCAATGAAATAATTTATCTATAATAATTTATCATTTTACTCATAACTGATAATATGTGAGAAATTTGCAAAATCTTTTAACGTCTCATGACGCGTCCGCCTCCTCCACCACCCCGATACCCTCGACCACCTCCTCCACCTCGACCAAATCCACCACCACGGCCTCCTCCACCCCCTCCTCCACCACCACCTCCACGTGAACTACTCCCTCGATCTCCTCCTCCTCCACCTCCTCCTCCTAACATAAATCGTCGATCACGGAAGACTTGTCCTCCTCCAGGTCCATCCCTTCCTGGTCCACCCCCACCACCCCCGCCCCCACTACCACCGAATGAACTGTCCTCTTGTGGAAGTTGCTGCTGTTGTGTTTGATCATCAAATGGAGCTGATGCAGATGCAAATGGGCCAAGTTCCTGTACGATCATAGTTAACAAGTCCAACGTTTTCCATTGTCAATTAATTATACATTTCATGAACTATTATTTTCTTTCATACTTTCCAATTTTTATACTGTGTGCCCAAACAAAACTACGTATATTTTTACACAATAATGTTTTAAACAAACATTGGAAAAACAACGCAAACAGATCATTATCGTAACAACATACACAAGAGTGAGGCAATCTTTCTATATGATTTCGCACAAACATGTTAAAGCACTGGAGCAAATCATTACTCTTTTTGAAGGACTTTATTTTTCTCTAGTTAGCATTTTGTTTTACTTTTGATTATCGCGTATGCAGGTTAAACTGCAGTTCCTAAATTAACACCCACAGAGGATAAGCATCTCAGCTGATGCTGGTACTTATGATTCAATTTAATTAAGGTGCATAAATAGGTACTTCGAGTATTTCACTGAAACATGATTCAGTTTAAATTGTATGCTGCAATACAATTTTTAGTTTGAAGCAATTTGGGACCATTTCATCAAGAAATCAAGTATTTAAATGGTTGTAAATAAATCCGTTACTCATGATCATGACGGTAAGTACTCAACATTGACATTGATGCGGCACGAGTGAAGTATCAGTTTAAAAGTATACGACTTCCAAATATTTGAAGTCTTCAGTTCATTCCAAAGTTGTAACTAGTTTAGAGGATTACTTGCGAATAATTTCGTATGTAGCTAGTACGTAACTTGGAAAACTGTAATTACGCTATTTTTCGTTGTACCTTAACGACGAATCACCAACAAAGCTTTCCGAATCTTACCACATACCTACCCACCTACTTACTAAATCACTACATTATTATTAAATTACAACCGGATATTATTAGACTACATATTTATAACTTATAACTTCAAAACCTCCATTTGTCTGTCACAGATTCTGTTGTGGAGAATCAGCAATGAATTTCAATAACTGAGTAGCAAAGAATTTCTATAACCACTTGGAACTCAGTTTCGAGTCAAGCAGTTAGTTATTACATCACATAATTTCATACGAACTTCACAAATACATACTTACAGAATTATAACATTATAACAAAGATCTTATTTTCATCAACACGAAGCCGCAGTCAATGGCAAGCTCTACGAAACCAGGTTGTAGCGTAAAGCTACATCTTTACCTATTTATTAAGGGAAGAATCTCTGAAAAAATCGCATTTCATTTGAAGCAAGTTGGACTTAAGCGTGCAATCATTACTGGCAGAATGCCATGAGTATTTTAATTGGAAACAGCTGCAAACTACTTGAATAAGAGTTGACTCTAATTGGAATGATGTAGTAATTGGATCTATTATAAATGCTGAGCAAACATGGTTTTCAAAAATAGGTACTCGATATATGACTTGTATATAAAACGTTTTCGGACCAAACCAGACGGTACAAGTTTGACATATTATACCGAAATCCAGGTACATATAAAGATCCGATGATTCACAAAAAAATGAAATAAAAAACCGGAAAACTAGTTTTTCGGATGCAAATTAGGTATTTTTAAAATATACCCGTTGTAAGGTAATTTGTATTCAACTATCCATGTAGATCACCAGATGAAGCACAGGCACAATGTCCTTTGCTGTGTTCGTGTTGCTCATTTTCGAATTTTTGAAGCTTACAAGTACATGCTACATAATACTTTTTGCTTAACGAAAAGAAAACCCAAGTAAGCCGTACACCGGAGTTCTCTCAGCTCATTCAATTGCACTTTACTTTATTTTTACAGATTTGCAATTAGCGAATCCCAAACCAACTCACATAATCTCAGCCCCACCAGGTCACCCTAATCTAGCCGCAGTCAATGGTTAAGCATAGGAAGTCCAAAATCCTAGTCTAGCCCGTTTAACATTGTTGATACATAGGCAAACTGACTAGACTAGGGCAGCACTGACTCAGCTGAATTTCAGCATCTATGGAAAACATGAGAGGACTCGAGTGTAACGCTGTATAGTATTCTGCTCGACAGCTAAATTACGAGGTACTGCTACCAGTTAAAGAACGTTGAAGCAGATAACACAAAATAAAAATTAATTATACAATGTAGTGAACTCATCAAACCATTTCAATTCTAACTGCCCTCTGACTTTGACATGTTACGCAGTGAAAGACCACCAGCATACATAGTGGGTACATATTAGTTGTCCGTCTCCAAGAATCTTATCCGCGGGAGAATTTGCCCCGATTATATTCGTCCCAAATAATGTAGATATTTTAGGCAGTTTGTCACGCACATTACAAACAAAAATAAAATGGGGACGGATATTTCGGGGGCCGAATGATAAGGGGACGAGTATCTTGGGGACAAAGTATGCACGTACCATCTAATCGTCCAACCGAACGTGCAATTATTACTTCCATACCCACCACATAAACGTATATTACAGTTTAATAAAAAAAATTGAGCAAGTAAATCGAACAAGTAAAAATCGAAGTAATAATAATAGGGGAAAGCCGATGACTATTCACTTAAACTTTTCAATTCAGTTTCCCATGGAAACCGTGGAAACTTAAGCGAGAAATGAATAATTAAAAAACAAAGAGTAGAAGAGGTTTAAAGAATTGCACACAAATAAAATAATTGAAGAGAATTGGCATCTGGCATCGGGTTTTCCCCTAATAATTTATCTAGTTGACAATCGGCCTCAGCCCCCACAACCACATCACGTTACAAAACGAACAATTAAACTCATTCAGATTCAGAAAATCGCAGCATGATAACCGATAACTTCGGTACCGGTTATCGTGCTGGGAGTAAAGTAATACATATGTAGTTATGTAGCTTGTATCTTTAAGAGCCGCATGTGGGCTAGTGAACACAAAAATGTAGGTATTACGTCACCAATTTAAGTCAGATATACGTCGAACATCGATGTTTAAATTGCCCTAGGGGCAGGAAAAACTAAAATCACGATGTCAAAATATCGCCACTTTTAATTAGGCCCATAGTGCCGAAGTCCAAAACAAGAGGAAGCAAAAAGAAAGTCAAGTGGTTCACACTTCCATCACCAACTATATAACTAGCCAACGAACTAAAAACCACAACAAACTACACTACATTTTAATCAGGTCCACAACATCACGTTTTCTGCCGATTAAGATTTAATAATCGCAAGAAATTATCTCTATCTTCTAATCTTCAACTTCAAACAGCTCCCAGCAATTATAAACATCCTCATTATCTCACTATAACTAAGACTACAACAAGTGCTATGGAACAGAATATAAAACCCTAAATCCGGTGCAACAGCTGGCATTGATGAGGAAAAAGCGATAAGATCCCAGTAATTTGACTTTACTTTTACTTCCGTTGTAATTACCTCCGTTGTAAATTTCTAGTTAAAATGTGTTATTAATTATTTCTCCACTAACCAGGGGTGACTGAATAATGTAACCTGCGGATCCGGGAAATGGCCATATGTACCTAGTTGTTGTACTCTTCCTATTGATAACAAAAAACAATATCACTAAATTGCAAATTGAGGCTACGGGTCACAGTGCTGGGTCAAAGTTAAGTTTTTTAAATGGGATTTAACAGGCATTTTTTTCAAATTATAATTTTTTTTTTTCAAAAATCAATTCAAACCACTTCAGAAACATTGAAAACTTGTACTTACAGCATCTAGAGCTGTAAAGAGGCAAAATAAACGAATTTTTAATTCCATTTACGAAATCGAAAAATGCATTTTTCATAATTTCCCCCAATTTTGACCTGGCACTGTGACCCGTAGCCTCCAAATGAGGTTGAGATATATTGATTTTTGTGATCACTAGTAAGGGTGGAACAACTGCATATGATCACTTTCTGGATCAGCAGGTTACATTAACCAGTCCCCCCCTAGTAAATACATACTAAATTTCACGTGGTACACTTCTCCACATTTCTTCTTATCTTCGATGCTCCGACGTCTCCAAATCTCAGCATTAACCAAGAGGTAACATCATTTTAACTGTGATTATGTTTGCACACATACCTTGATAAATAATTAATACTGGCTACAAAACAAAGCAGAATACATAATCCGTGTAGCTACGGGTAATGCGCATAATATCGAAATTGCAATTCCCGTTAACTTTAAATCGGTAGCTCTAAATTCGAATATTTGCAAATTTGAGTTTTGCCATCTTAAAACATTTCAAAGATTTTCATTACATCATTCCACATAATAGTGCCACTATACATTGGCCTGAATTGGCTTAATTCCAACTAGTCCGCATTTCCGATTCCATTCCATAGTTAGCTCACACGAGCCCAAAATGTATTATAAAGTAGTACATACACCTTTACAACGTGCACACAGCATATTAGCAATTATTTTAATAGCACTATAAACGACTTATTTTTAGCCTTACGTACTAAGTTATAATAACAGGAAACAGTTTGTAAAGTCATATACTCTTAAACTGCCTTCACTCACAAGTCAATGTCAACGACTTCCCGTATATTGCTTAATGCATGCAATGTGCAATTACAGTAGTGGCACGACATTTCGGCTTCAACTGCTATTCACTCTTCTTTAACCAACATTATGATAGATTACGTTTTGTAATCATTGGCATAACAGACATGCATTATATTTTGCAAGTGCGAGACGACAATAATTGTCAATGCCTGAACGTAGCACGTACCCAGAATGTAATAATTCCTTCAATAATAATTACTTCATTACCTACAACTCCGTTTAATACTCCACTTTCGAATATGTAGCATTTCCTCTGCATTTTAATTAAAATGTCTTGCTTAGAAACCGCTTTCATAATCATAAACATAGCCTCAAAGCCTCACAATCTAATATTAAAAATCTTTAACCATCTTTCAGAATTTTCTTTTACGTAAATTATAATTTTAAATCCTTCAATGCTATTTTATCATGTATCAAACTTTTGCTTTAATAAAATCCGCATATCAGCAATGTAAAGCTGTCTCCTTTGCCATTTATGGAGGTACTTTCTACTTTCCTGGCAACTTATTTACTCCATTCCACATGGATTTTTATCATTACCTTTCTAATCGCATGATGTCGTAATTTATCAACTTATAAAAATAAATGTTAAGTACGACTCAAGTCAAAGAAAGGTCCATAATTTACTACACGGTAAATGAAGTAAATCATGATTTATATGCTGCTAGATCCTTCCCAAAGTGCAAAGCTGAAAAGTATTAGCGGTAGACGGATGATCCGCTTGCAGCAACCCCGCAGTAATTCATGATGCTTAGCTACCGTCTGACGGAATTTGATAACGAAATGGGAACAAGAGAGACGATACAAAAAATGAGAAATAATACGTACCCAAGTCAAGCTTTGCCCCACTTCTTCGGATCCACCACCTCCACCACCTTCCAAATGTTCAATCAAACTAGGTGGCATGGGAGGAGGTGCCAACGAACCTCCGCCATTGGCACCTGAACCAGTACCATCAGGATCCTCCAGCCCAAGTTTCATATCTTCTGGAACTATGTCTGGCCCAGGACCTTGAAGAGGACCTCCAGGACCCATTCCCATCAAACCCATTCCCCCACCAAATCCTCCCATTGGCCCATCTCGACCACCCCCTCCGCGTCCTCCAAGCATCGGTCCACCCATCGAGCGGCCTCCTCCGCCTCCTCCTCCGCCACCTCCACCGCCCATATAACCACCTCCCATCCTCTGTTCCCATTCCATTCGATGTCTTTCTTGATCCATCTCACGTTGCTTCAGTTCTAAAATCACATCGTAAAACATCAGGTAATACCATGAATCGAGTTGGTTTTCAATTGTCGATTACAATATCTTAACGTAGGCCTTTCATTTTGTTTAAAACGACTTACGTCTTCGTAGCATTTCCGTCTCATAATCATATTTCGCAAGTTCCATTTTTTTATACAAATTCTCCAGCTCTTGATTCATTTCGTTCTTAAGTTCCATCTCCTTTTGCTTGTATTCTCCCATCAGAGACTTCCACTTCAATCCATATTCATATTCAAAACTACCTTCTTCCGGAACACGTGGGCCCAACTATCAATTACAAATTAAAGCATTAAAATCAAAATTTTACGCCCCATAAAAACGATGATATATAGCATGGATATATAAGATAACTAAAAAAGTTCACCTCTCGAGACTGGAAGAATGACTGGTCATTGCGATTCTGCTTGCCGAATGGAGGCCCTGTTCGCTGAGTGAGATTAGCTTCGAGTAGACCTTCATCCATTTCGAACATGTCACCGATTTCGGTCTCAACAGGTCTAAGTTCGGAGGTGAGGAAATAGCATTTCTCGCTACAAAACTTATGTGCCGCCATTGCGTTGTTTTTTCTGGTAAAATCCACGATCCCTTCGCCAATCGACTTTCCCTTGTCATCCACGAACACTAGTGCTCGCTCGATCTAAGAAAAAAATGTAAACCTCAATGAATAATCATCATCATAAAAACGTAACTGTAGTTCATAGACTCCGAAAACCTCCATGATTTCAAATTTCAAGGGAAGACCTCCGACTACATTAGAGCTAAGGTTTCAGGATATTATGTTGATGTTACATCCATAAAATTAAAATCCTAACCTAATTATATCGTCGCTGAAAGTGCAATGTAGGTATAAGTATAAACTCCTATCACAAAATTACATACCTACACCAAGTTAAAGCTAAAACAAACACATATATAACATTCTGCACCTTTAACATCGGTAAGTAGGTAAGTATATTCATATTAACAACAGAGAAAAAAAAGGTAAACTGACTTCGCCAAAAATTGAGAACGCAAGCTCCAGGAGTTCATTAGAGACCATGGGGGAAAGATTTTTAACTTTCACGCGAACACTAGCTGGTGCAAATCGGACTTTGAGTGGTCGTCCCTTCAATGATTTTCCATCCACTTCTCCACGCGCCTTTTCAGCATTAGTACGGTAATCCTAAACGGATTAAGAATAATTTTAGTACCCATGAAGTGATATTACGGAAAACTTAAATCCGAATGTAAACAAACGTCATATCACCTACCAATTTAAGGAAGGCGAAATTCTTCTCCCGATTCACGAAAAGTTCGTCCATTTCACCAAAAGGTTGGAAAAGTTCCTTGATTTCGTCATCAGTGCTGTCCTGTGCAATGTTCCCCACATACAGCCGCGTATTTGCCATAAATTTTTTAACTTCAAATTTCTTCGGGACAATGTCATGTTGATTCAGATTCCGAATACGTTCAAAGGTTCTTTGCTGTGAATGCATTATATACGGAAGTTATACTAACCATAAGAAAAAGTAACACAAAGGTGACAGGACATTTTACCATTTCCAATGAAGTTCGACAAAATGCCCAAAAAACAGGTTGCCCACAAATACCCGTCACCATAACGACTACTGCTACATCCCCAAACAACATATAAACTAAAAAACGACATTTATTCGATCTTTGATCATATATGTACAACCTGCCACTCCGATTTTTCCGTGTAAAAATTCTACCATAATTATATCAAAATGAACGAATTAAATTAAATCAAACCTCAGGATTCATTGGCATCTTCATATCGCGATGATCCTGATGCATTCTGACTCTCTTAATTGACCCCGGCGGCCCATTATCTCCCCGGTCACCCCCACGGAACCCATGCTTTCGATCTTGGCCGCCGCCACCACCACCACGTCCCATCTTACGTTTCGTCCGAATTTTAACTGACTTTGAACTTCGAGCACTCAGCTTTCCAAACTCACTCTTCGATCTCTATCCAGTCAGTAAAATAATGAAGGACAATTACAAATTCTTTAATCACTGCACTGATAATGAAATGCTCCGTCTCTTTTCTCTTGGTTCTTCTCAGAATATTCTCAATTCTTAATGCAGCCAAAATTCTTCTTCTGTACGTATCAGTCAGTTAATCGTGTTGTTCTCCTTACAACTGAAATTAAAAAAACATAACATAAAACAGATTAAAAATTAAATATGTACTGGAAGCACATCAGAATTTTCTTTTACAATCAATCACAGAGAAATCTTTCGAATAAAATAAACGCCAAATGTAAACCTCCAGTTCGTTCATGCGAATGTGTGCATGCTAAGAGTTCATACAGCACTACCACAGCTTGATGAATGAAGCTGCATCGGGCATCGAGAACGAGGAGCAGCGAGCAGCAAAGCAGTAGCGGTGGAAGACAGTAAGAAATACATATCTTAAAGAATACATACATATTATACCTATACTACTGACTACTAAGGAGACGTTCAAGTATTACGTAACGCTAAAAACCGAAATTTTTGACCCACCACCCACCCCGTGTAACGCAAAAATGGGCATTTGCAGGACCCTTCATAATGGAGCGTAACGGTGACCTCCGGGGCAATAAACGGACGACAAAATACGGATTTCAGAATTTATTATTAAATCCGTGTAGTGTGTAGTTGAGGAATAGGAAAAGGATCACGAAATGGAGCAAAGTTTAACGTATCCGCTCCCAGTTTACCCAGTTCAAGAAATGGTGTTGTGTGTTGCCGTATGTTAATATGCTAGGCTTTACTTCTATTATTATACCGGGGAATTATTAGAGGCGGGGAAATATTGCTACTTTTATCGTTTTGACCCGGGAATTAATAGAGGCGGGGAACTATTAGAGGCGGGGAATTGTCGGAAGTTGTACTATTGACGATTTTTTTGGGTGCATACTCAGAGGTTTATTAAAGTCAATTTTTCCGCATAGGGTATTTTAGAACATTACACAGAAACATTACAAACTATTCTGTATGAACTGAAGTTTTTACAGGGATTAGACGAGTAAGTGTAAGTAGGATCTCGGGAGAAATAACCTTACGCTGTTGCCAGATAATATTATGTACCATAAGTTAATGTCGTACAACTCTAGGGGAATAATGCACTTGAAACTATCAATGAAAGTAAGATAGCTAAAGGTGCAAAACTAACCCCTAACATTAAAAGTAGGATGATAAATAAGTAATAAACGATGAATGTTTTAACGTTGTCAGTAAGCACACCCTCCGAATGTTCTATACCGAAGAATTAACTAATGACCCTCCCCCAAAAACAAACAAATTCTGGATAGGGTCGACTTATTAATGTCCTGATTTCTGGGTAAACCACCTAACCACCCGGTCTCAAAATTCATTTCAATCTTTCCAATACGCCATAGTCAAAATAATACGAAAAAATAAGCAAACAATGCATGTGACCACTTTTTCCCGTGCCCAGCTCGTGTTAAGGTGTAAGGGGACTTTAAGGGGGTTAAGCACCCATCAGATCAGAGTTCTATATATAAAATAAGGTAACTTAAGGGCTGATAGGTCTCAGGGCTGCGTGCTATTATCGACATCATACCTATCACCTATACTAGTGAAGTAATAATAATAACAGCACTCCAGTACTGAGCAATGAAATGCCTAAAATATAACTTTCGAATTGAACCCGGTAATAACAGAATGCCGAAATATATTCACATAAAATCGAATCGCAATTTTGTTATTAGTTGCTAGTAGGCAGTAAGTGCTAAGTATAGACGTAAATATGTCCAAAGTGAGTTATACTCATGGATAGAGTTTGAGTATGCGTAGAGTTGCAAATTAAAAATAATTGTTGATTGTTTTGTCAAAATTTCCTTGTTCCTCTTTTATCACTTACTCCTAATTTGTTGTTGAAAACAATACCAAATGAAAAATCAAACCACAAATTTGCAATAATGAAGAAGCAGCTTGTTATTTGTTGCTAGACTTTCATCTTTAAGATCGTAAACCAAAAGAACAAAACAATGAACAAGATAATTTTACATTTTCAATTTTACGTTTTACAGCTCCACCATCTACAGAAAAACCGTCAACCACAGTTATTATAAATATCACTTCCAACTTCTTTCATCTTTCTCTTTCTATTTCCAATTTCCAATTTTCAATTTTGTTTTGCAATCAACATAAGGGTAACTTAAAAATTGTTTTTGAATAATTATTTTTTAACAGAAACTAAAATCATGAATTACCGGAACAGTCTGAAACAATTTGAAGTAGGAAGTTCGTTTATACAGTTACACTCACATGTGACATGTCACAGCGGATTAACCTCACTAAACCAGTGACCACGCAACGATGGTCGTAACAACTGACAAGGATTTACGGACAATGGCAAATGGGGAAAATACACAAATTAACATCTAGTGACTAATGTTTGATGTTGAATGTCAGTAGTATAGTCCATAGTGTTTAGTACTGTCCGCTACGTAACAAATGGAGTCAAATAAACATTAAAATAATTGCCCATTTCTATCAACTATTACCAATTACAGCCAACAACCAAGGACTAACATCGAACATTCTAGCTTCAAACAATAATCGGTAATAAATATTTCAAAGTTGCGATAAACTTACTATCAACAATCAATAGGCAATACCAAATACGGGATAAATACAAAGTAGGGAGGCATGAGCATCGGACACTTAAAACTTTAAAATGTTAAAATGTGTTTTATAGTTTCACTAAAACTATTACAAAACTAACTACTTCAAAAATGATAACTTTTTGATACATTTTCTGTGACTACTGTCTGTGATCGTATGTCCTACTAACAATGCACAGACATTCAACATTCAATGTTCATATCCACGGCTTCCGACAGTTCCGACTCCAACTATCAACTATACACAGCACACAAAATAGGTACACACATATAAGTAATGCTAATAAAATGATAATTTAGCTTTTAGCCTTAGCTTACCTCGTATTCGCTATTTTATTGACTATCACATTAACAAAACTTTTGACTTGTTCCTCTTTTACAGGTTGCGGGGATGCGAGGTAAATAAACTAGATAATTAGGACGAAACCATTAATTAAACACTTCGTCAACGTATCGCAAATCGCAACTGGGCATCAATTTCTTGACGTTTTGCTGTTTTGGATAGACTGGCGTCGTCGACCACAGCATGTGTAAGAAAGTCTATTTGTGTAGCCGTTCGCTGGGGTTTCACCCTCAATAACGTCGTTTATACCAGCAATTTTAACACTCGCCCATGTCAATGTCATGGCGCAAAATAATTGAAGTGCATTTGACCATTGATCATCTGTGTCGACATTAAGATATTTCCTCAACCCCACCCAATTGGTAACGATATTTTAGCTCACCTCACCCTACCGACGCTTCGCTCGCGGCCGTCAAGTTAATTCTGTCGGAAGCCCATAGTGTAACACTAAATAATACGGATGAGTTAATTGGTTGAGAAACTCGCGCTACCAATTCAAACTATATCTAATTCCTAGCTGAATTGTTTGACGAAAGCTAGCGGTGGAAAGAGAAGAACGAATTTGTCGAGTTTGAGCACGTTTAACTTTCAAGTAAAAGAGGGCGATAAAGATAAGAATAGAGCCTGAGTATGAGTAATCTAGTTTTCAATAAGTTTGGTTCTCGTTTCGCTCCACAATTCCACAAATGGCAATTTTCTTTTTATATCAGAGAATCAGAGCTCACAATCACAACAACCTTGGATACAGTATTCAAATCCTTTGTTTCCAAGTATTACGATCACGAGTTATTGGACTGATTTCCAGTTAATTGTATGGAATAATAGATTTATTTGAAGGTCTATAGGCATGGCAAGGAGTTAAATAAAATCATTACGTATAATGTAATTATAATTTAGCAATTCATAATTCTTGACATGTTTTATTCCGTTTATTTACATTACGTACTTTTAATGTTCAATACAAAAGCATAATTTAATTTCAGCTTATGATTTTACATTGCAGTTTCTTCTATGATTTAAATAGCATTTAAAAGAATTTAAATGTAATCATAAAAATAGTATCTTTGATGCTTGGTAAAAATTAACAAGATCACAGAATGCTAATCGAATTCACCGAATGCTGGCTCTGACTCCTATAAAATTCAGGGGCTAATGAGATGAAATAAATTTGACAGGGTTGAAGTTGGAAGCCGGGTGGTATGAGGGATTTCAGATCCACTACGTATATATTAACCCAGTAGATGCCTAGTGTCCGGCCAAGTATTGTTCCGATTGCTAAGAACATTACAAAGTAGGGGTGGGCGTCTGGTCCACTGTAGAATATCGAGGAGAAAAATCCAACGATTTGGAAAACTTGGAAGGCGACTGTCATTCGAAGCCAAAGTTGACAAGTCTGGATCGCCTTGTGGAGGAAAGCTTGCTGGTTTAGGGAAAAGTGACAGTGGCATTCTTTTGATGTGAAGCTCTAACAGAAATAGCCAATTATTAGATTTGATGTTTACAGATTAATCTTAAGAGAATATTAGTCTGAATAAGTATAAATAATGCTAGGAAATGCAATAAATGTAAGTAAAAAGTACAACTAGGTACAAGCAAAAGTACAATAATAATCAATACTCCAAAACTCTAAACATTATTATAGCCCAAAATGAAATAGGTACATAACAAGATGTTGTTACGTATACTGAGTCTATTTAGGCTACCCTCGTTGGAGGACATGGACAGTGTCAAGTTTCTTTTGTTTGATAAAGTTGTCTCTATGTAACTTATGTGCATTATTAAATGCTTACTACATTATTTGCAGTAATAGTACACCCGCGAATTATTCGCGGGCCCGCGTACTAACTACTAACACCGACACCAGCGTACAACAGTTTAATTTGTGCAATAAGACCCCGCGCGCTGTTCAATATGAGACCTTTCAGCAGACTCGCGTACTAGTAGAGACCCGCGCACTATTATAGCAAATACGGGTACTAATTTAATAAATCAGAGGAGTGGCTTACTTAGGTATAGAAAAGGTTCACAATATCATGCTACTACTACTTCAACTGAAACAGCAGGTTTTGCCTTAACCAAAAGAATTTAAGTTTCCTTTCGTAATTCTACTGCAGCAGAAAAATTATGTAGCAAAAACGAAAATGTTGTCGACTCTTAAAATTAAAAAATCTGGCCGTCCAACCGTCCAAATGCAAAAAGCCATTGATATTGGTTCTGCAGCAAAGAAATCGTTACATATATCGTTAATTGCAGCAGCAGCAGTAGTATAGCCAGATATTGCAGACCCTTAATATTTTATAATTTTATTCCATTATTAAAAGAGCATTGCTAAAAGAATAGAAGCATCAAGTTATTTTGGTATCTACCTTGAATAAAATTACGTCCATAGTTATTTGTATATTGATAACTGCAAAAGCGATGATCGCAATAATTATACAGATCGGCCACCCTATTAATCCAAATCAAATTACGATAACACAGTAAATTTACATTCCAAAGCCATAATGTATAATATTCGAGCACCGTAAATTCTCTTATTCCTTAATTACACCTGATTTCCATTCACTCCCAGGACAAAAAAATTATTTCAGCAATAAATCCATACCTCCATTAACATACACTTGACTTCAATGGATACATATATACCTATCGGCCATAATTAAATCCCCCCTACTCCTCTAACTCTCGGATCGAATGGTTTGTTGTTTGTTGCAAACAACTTCCATGCAAGTTACACATTGGAGAAAAGAGAATTTACGGTTATTGAATTAACTTGTTTTGGTTTCAATGGGTGTATAGAAGAATGAAGAATAAATAGAAATTATTACTACCCATTCTAATAATTTTTTAATAAATTCCCTGGTAGAATCCCGACATTCGAAATAATTAAGGTACATTTCAATAATCTTTTTGTACCCTATAGGAAGCAAGTAAACTTACATAAATCAAATTCATTATTTTTCCTTAATTTTCTCAGTTCTAGTTCCTCCGATGAGGAATCAGGAATCCAGAGAATCGTACTTAGTAAATGGAAAATATACACCAGCACAAGAACCGCCATAATCTACAGGTAACCAATAAAAATAACAGTAGGTAGGTACTTTTGGATTAACAACATATTGAAAAACTCACTCAATTGCTGTCACATGAACATTTACAAGATTTGTATTCTAATTTCACCAAAATGTCTTTGTTGTAAGTTTCACCACCAAATATATATATATACATAATATATGCTTAAATATTTACCACATTGAAAATAACCACAAATTTAATCCGCACAGACTGCAAGCTTGGATTTGGTTGCCTGTAAGCCATCATGGCTGACAATCAAAAGTATATGTTTGTACACTACAGGGTTTTGAAGTAATTCGGATTCTGCTAATCACTTGATTTTCTTTGCTTTCAATTTGATGTCTCAAATAGCTGTTGCTTCTTAGATTATTGTAGACGTTAAAACAATACAATTTTAATAAGATGTGTATAGGAAACAAAATAATTACTATGACTTTCCACGACTTCTTGTATTGGAAGGAAACTCACTGTTGAATTTGAGTTTGAATTCCTGATGACATTGTGTTGTCACCCGTAGCGAAAGCATTTCCGAAGTTTACAGCCATGACCGTGGCCCGCTACTAAAAATTGTCGATTGATAAAAACAAGGCACAGTCAAGGAATCAATGGGAAAGGCTGAGGCTAAAGCGAAAGCGACGCTATACAATTTTGCGACATTTGATCAGTGGGATTTAACATAGTTACTGTTGCGGTTCAAGCTTATCTTCAGCTTCATGGTTTGGCTGACAAAGAAGAAGCATCAGCTAATAATATAATTATAAAATAGATACATGAATACTTAATAATCCCGACAAGATCGGAGAAGTAGGGTAGCAGAGTGCCACAGCAAGAGCGTTGATACTTTGATACGTAATACATACATACCTAGCACTACACTTCGAAGTTCTGGGAGAAACGCTACCCGAATACAAGCAGACATAGAATATACTGAGAAAAACGAAAAGGAAGTTGTGCTAGGAGTAGGTACGAAGGTGAAGGTACTTTTATTTTTAGAAAATTCGCAAAATCTCAAATTCTGTCTCCCACCCATTAACATCAATTCGTACATAAGTAATTCCATATTTTCACATTTACATATTCCCATTTTTTCATACGCCATTAGATTAGATTTATCTGTGCAAAATACGAGTTGCAAAATGCCATGATCTTGATTTTGATTCGAAAAATTCCAATCGTCTTCGAGCCTACTTGTATACATAATACGTGCACATGTATATAGTACCTAGTACCTAATACATGTAAGGATAAACCGTGAATGTGAATGATGTGCCTGAAACAGCTGATAAAATATACTTCTATAGTACCTATATAGTATGTACATTGATAATTATCATGATGCACTTTGGTTTAGACGCAACAACATGCATACATAATATTATGTTATCCTGTTTTATTCCGCGCCTCGAGTTCCTATATTTTGTAAATCTTGATCTTACTGAATTGTAAAATGAAATAAAATAAAATCGTAGGAGAGCCCACATCAAGACATTTTCAATGAGCATAATTCCATCAACTTGGCCACTTGACGTGGCAATTTCATGCCACATTCTCTTTCAACGCATTTCGTCTCATCCTGGGTTTATGTCTTTGTGAACGAGAAGGACATCGAATAGCACGACACATCTTTATGAGCAACTCCCAACAAACTGTATAGGTAATTATCTCCTAGGAAGAATAAGGTAGACACTTAAAAATAGCACTAGACCAAAAGACACATACATTTTGCACGCATTAAGCAGGCTCGGTGCAGTCTCTGTGGAACCTACCGTGAGTTAAGTAGCAAAATGGCATATCCAGAAATTCCGAAAGGCAAAATGGTTTCATAATGTGAAGTTGGAATAGAGATGGGCGCAACTTTGCATATAGGAATTTCTGGAATTGCGCCACTTTACTTTTAAGAAAACATGATTATGCTTCCCTTTGCCTCTTAACTCACGGTATGCAGTCGTTGAAGATTAAATTAAATGTGCAGAAGGATGAATCAAGAGCAGTATTGAAATGTCACTTCTATGGGTTTATTTAAATTCAACAATTAAGCAAAAATGTAAAGTTCACTAATAATGAGAATTAATTAAATCGGAAAATAATGCACCAAAGTTCTGAATCGTTACAGCTTACACTATTAGTTCTAAATCTTAAGGAGTTTCAAAAATTCGCGAGTGGTTTTAACCATGGGCGGATAAATCGTGGTACAAGCCGGTTTATGTATACCTGGCAATTGGCATAGAAAAACGCCTTCGTTAACGTTTTGTACATGCTGTTAAATATTTTGATTCTGAAATTTGTAGCTGGAATGCGTTTCATGACGATCAATTAAGCTAGTACACAAAATACAAAC